>CANXYC011049462.1:0-98752 GCA_948193065.1 Aleurites moluccanus | reverse complement strand
AAAAAAAACAACATTAAAAAAAAAAAAAAAAAAAAAAAAAAAAAAAAAAAAAAAAAAAAAAAAAAAAAAAAAGAAGAAGAAAGAAAGATCGGTTAAGAACCAAGTGAATCAATTGAATCCTTATAAGACAAAAATTAAAATTCAAAACCCACAAAGCAGAAGCTCAGCTAACCAGATTCTAAAATCAATAAAAGCTTAACAAATGAAATTTACAGCTAAAAGATCAATATCAAAGCATGAAAGATGCCAGATCTTGTACTACGGAATACATGTAAAGCAAATTAAAAGACAACCAAAGAATTAAGACTCTGAAACTCGAGAACAATGGAGATAAACAAAGAAAGAAAGAGCTTCAATATTTAAACTCCACAGTTCAATAGAACTAAAACAGCTTTAGAAAATGCAAATCAAAGAATAAATTTGTAATCTTGGAGAATAAATTTACCAATAGAACTAATCCCTTGGAGAATAAATTTACCAATAGAACTAATCCCAGTGATTAAAAAGAACTTCTATTTTCCATGACAATGAATACCAAAATAAGTAAAAATTATAACAAATTACTTATAAAAAAACTACCTAAAAAGAAATAATATTAATTTTATAAAACTAAAAAAAAAAAAAGTTATTTTTTCATTTAGAAACACAAACAATTATCAAAAGACTACGAAAACAGGAAATGCTGATAGATCTAAGATTGAAAATTAAAACAAATCTGAACAACATAGTGATACAAAGAGAGTTTTTTTTACCTGGAAAAAGAAAAAGAAAAGGAAATGGTTATATTATTATCGTTAAAGAGAGATTTGGTGGATGAAGATTAAAAATAGAGCGGAAATTGGGTGTGTTTTTTTTTGTTGAATAGAAGTGACAGAGAGAAACCACCTCAGGATTAGATTTGAGGTTTCTTCATTTCCGGTAATGGAGGCAAGGCAAGGTAAGAGATATGTATAACTAATGTCCTGTTACATCTTCCACATATAAAGGAACCAGGAATGAGTCGGATTTTCTATCGTGCGTCTCATTTTTATTTTTATACATTACAATATTTATTAAAAAATATTATTTATTAAAATATTAAAAAAAATAATATGAAATATAAATAAAAGATAAGAGATATAATAAAATAGAAAATTTAAATTAATAAAAAAATATATATGTATTTTTTTTTTTTTACTTAATTTCATTATTTTTTATTTGAAAAAATAGAGTAATTAGGATATAGAATGATGATGTGTTTTAAATAATAATAAGAGAGTACTAATTAATAATTTTGTTTTATTTAATTTTATTATACAAAGGACTTTTCTCTTCCACATGAGGTTTTTTTTTTTTTTTTTTTTTTTTTTTACATTCTAAATTATTAGAATTACAAGTATTCATTTATCATTTTTTAAAAGTTTAAATTCTTAAAATTTCAATGTATCAAAAAACCTACAAGTTTATTTATTTAATTTTTTATTGTGGAATTCAATAATAAATTTTAATTCTAATATTTGGGAGTTGACTTAAAATTAAAATTAAAATATTAATTTATAATTTAATGAAATTATAATATAATTAAAAATATATTTTTATAATTCTTAATAAATCTTTAAAAAATTATAATTTCACGGTTGCTATCATTATTTTGTCATTATTATTACTGTCATCACCCATCATTTTTAAGGAATCTTAATTTATAAATATAATTCTTTATGTAATTCAAATATTAAATTATAATTTTAATTTAATTTTAATTTTAATAAAATTAAAATTTATTAGAATTAAATTTAAAATTTAAAATTTTAATTTTAATTCAATAATCCAAACAGACCCTTAGTAGTTTCACCTAAAAGAGGTGCTAAAAAAATAATAAATAAAAGAGGGCAGGAAAAAGGTTGGTCAAATATGCAGCAAGCATTATACAATGGATCATATGCCTTAAATAATGTCCACAAATTTATTAGGAATGTTTACTGTATGCATTTGAAATTCATTTTTTTATTATTTTGTATTGTATTTTTTAATTAATGCATATTATATTTATGTATATGATGGCAAACATGGACAGAAACAGGGATAGTTTAAGTGGGTCTTGATTATTTAGTAAAAATAAAAATTGATTCTTTAATTTGTTGAAAAAATTTTACATAATTCATATAAATTTAGTGAGTATTTGATAAAATTTTTTGATATAACTGATAATTTTTTTTATTTCCAATAGTTGTATTATAGTTGTTAGATATTTGTTATTTACAAAAATTTTAAATCGAAGTTTTTTAAAAAAGATATTATTTTTTAATTAAAAAAATTAAATTATTATTTAAAAATAATATTTAAATAAAAATAAATATTAATATTTATCTTTAATAGTCATTGAATATAATAATAATTAATAATTAATAATAATTTTATCAAACACTTATAAAAATTAATTATTAAATTACAGTCATTAGCTATTAGTTAACAATTATCTATCAACAACAGTTAACAACTGATACGAACAGTTAAATCAAACGAAAACTTAATTTTCTACATTTTTTTTTTTTTTTAACCTATCCAAATTCATCTTTCTATATAGAAATTTTTTTAAGATTTATTTAAAGTTAATTTTTTTACTATATCCTCATAACAAAAATAATGAGTCACACAAGATTAATTTGTCAACATGCAAGCTAGACTCATGCGATGAATGGGCTGCGAATTTCAATTTTTATCCAAAAAATAATTGTTCGAAAAAACATAAGCAGCATTACAAAATAGCAAAAACAACATATTATGATTGCAGAAAGGGAGCAACAAAATAGTGAAAATTGAAAAGGATATGAATTGTGATATGTGAATCTCTTTTGTCTTGAAATTGGAAATATAAAAAATAAATAAATACCAAATCGAAAATCAGTGTCGAAATGTTCCTCTCTTGTCAATTATTTTCCAGAAAAAGACCAATCCATCTCATGTTCCAATAGAATCTAACAGAATCAACAAAGGAATTACACATACTAATCGATTTGGACAAGTGATTACATCTTCATCATGACTTTATATGTATATAAACTCAGCACCACAAAAGAAAATATGTGGGTATATAACCATGAAGATCATATTTATAATAATATTTCATGAAATTTAATTTCAACGTCATATTTAATTTAATTTGGTAAAGAATTATGGAAATTTAGGGGTTGATTAATCAAATGATAAGGTCTATTGTTTCTTTAACTTTTGTCAATATGGGTGGACCTATTTGCAAATTGGAATGGCTGTTGAGTTGTTGGGTCAATTGTGAATTCAGGTCGAAGTTGACGGCAGAACGGGCTACCTGAACCATGATGGGACTCACATGATCAGGCAAATGTGAATGGACGGTTTGGTTAGCTATTAGCCTATTTATTACCCAATTGCATTTGCTTTTTTCATATTTTTTATAAATTTAAAAATACAAAGTAAAAAATATTTTTATATAATTTTAAAAAATATTTTTAAATATTTTTAAAAAATATTTTTATTTTAAATTTATCAAAAATATAAAAATATATTTTTTAACTTTAGAAAATATTTTTTAAAATAAAAATAAAATATAATTAATTAAAATTAAAAAGTAAGAACATTATTGTTTTTTTACTGTTGTTATAGGATTGACTAAGAGTTAATTATAAAATTAGACGGAAGGATATGTGATATTCGATAAGAGAATTAGTGTATTTTTTAAATGTCAAAAAATTTAGTTTATTAAGTGTCCGTTTGGCACAGTTTATGAAAAGAAAAAAATAATTTTTTTTTTTGTGAGAAGTTGATTTTGACTCAGTTTATAATGTTTGGTAAATATCAAAATTAATAAAAGTAATTATCTAGATAGCTAAAATTTAACTATTTGGATAAGTTAGAAATTGGAGCTTTTCAAAAAAGCTAAATTTTAAATTAAACGCATAGCTAATTTTAAAAAATTAATAGATAAAAATATCTTTATAAGTTTATAAGCAGTTTTTAAATTATATTTTATCAAACACAAACATATAGTTAATTACTTTTAGAAATATCACTTTTAGAAAAATAATTTTTCTTTATATGAAAAGCTATTTTTATAAACTGTGTCATATTATGCGTAAATTATTTTATACGGAGAAATAATAATTAATTATTATTATTATTATTATTATTATTATTATTTAAAAAAAAAAAAAAGATAAATGAGGCATGGCACACAATACTATGACCCCAGTGATCAGTGATCGCACACAATATCCAAACAAACCGTGGGCCGATTAGGACAAAAGACCTTTTTCAATAAATGATAAATATCCAATTATCAAAAGATAGGCTTATTTCACCTCAAAATTCTTTTTTTTTTTTTTTTTAAATGTCAACAACTTTTTTCTTATCATTTGTTCTTAAATTTTAAAAGTTTTGATTTAATTAATAATTTTATGCACAGCCATGAATTATTAATCAGTATTTTATATATTTATGAAAATTAATTTTTTTATCTTTTAATTATTTTAAACTTTAAAAAACTCACTAACAAATTATATTTAGAGCTAAATAATGTTCAAGTCAAATTTTATAAAAAATTAAATTAAAAAATTAAAAACTATCTGTTTGAATTTACAATAAATTAAAAAATTAAAAACTATCTGTTTGAATTTACAAATTTAGAAATAATCTAATATTTAGGTTTGCTAATTGCCTAAATATAGGCATTGAATATTTTATATTCAATTTTTTTAACAAATGCCTTTAAACAGTTATAAAATAATTATATTAAAAAATATAAAAAAATTTGATAGAATTATATTTTATTACTATCATTATAATTTTAAATAATAAATAAAAATTTTCATTTTTATTTTTAAATTTATTTATTTAATATTATTAAAATTTTTAATCAACAAATTTTTTATTGTATATAAAGTACAGCCTTTTGTCCAAGAACTTTAGACATTGAATGGCTGAAATTTCCCCACAATTGCTGTCCATTGAGTATTGTGTCTTTTAAGAGTATTTAATAATATGTGGAGAAGAGAACAGAATCTCTACTTTATCACAAATCTACAAAACTTTTCTTTTACTTCTATCATCTTGAGATTTAATTTGTATTAAAATTTGATGAGAATTATTCTAAAAGAGAATACTCATTAATTTTTTATGAATAACAATAATAATAATATAATAAAATTATCAATCAAATAATTAAACTAAAGCCTTTTTTTTTTTTTAGTACAGACAAAAAAAATTAAATATGAATCTATTTATTTTTTTAGCATAGCGAGAGAATTAATTTTAAATTTATTATCTATTAAAATATATATTTATTATTAGATTATACATTGACGTTGTATAAATCAAATATGAAATTATTAATTAAATCATTTGTGCATATATTATTAGATTATGTTTAAATATTTTATTATTATGGTAAATTATTTAAAATTTAAAATTTTAAGAAGCAAAATATCTCCATTGAAAAAATACTATTTTTTTTAATTATGACCATAGAATAAATTTTTAACAACCATATAAAATTATTACTAATTAGTTTATAAATCATACTTAAATTATTTTAATTGTGATGTTATTATTTTACTCATGCTTCAATTATTTTCTCTTGACATCACAAATAAATTTTTAAGTTTACCAATTCAGAATAAAAAATAAATAAAGTTAAAAGGCACTGACTCAGTTTTGTATTTAATAAATGGAGTTTGGGCATCTCAAGAAGGCATTGTTTGTTGTTGTCCTATTTAATCAAAAATTAAAAGGAATATTTGTTTTTTTTTGGTGTTTGCAAACTGATCACAACATTTTACCAGTCTACGCAACTTAAGCTTTAATTGGCCTCCATTTTATTTTTCTATGGACAATTAGGAATGAAATGAATAGTAGTGTCAATATATTTTTAGCAGTCCAAATGATTTTTGTTTATTATGAAAAATATATCAATAGATTCATTATATCAAACACTATCAAAATTTAATTTTTTAAAAATTTTTTAAAAATTTTTAAATAGCTAAAATGGATCACATGAGAGGCTGCTGTATAAAAATACACACCAGCCTCCCTCAACCCCTCGGATCCTGGTTTCTGCATCTCTGTATATGGTCAATAGGAAAATGAGGAAGCAATGAAATGAATTGAATTGAATGATTAATTAATGGTTTGAAGATATCTAACTAGCTATTTTCGTTGAAAATAACATCAATTTATTTAGTGTTCACAAATTTTAAAATTATATACACACGGTATGTACTTTTTTTATTAAATTATTATTTAAATTCCGTTTAATTTAATTATATATAATAATTATTAATTATTATGGATTGCTAATAGTTATTTGCTGGTAATTGTTATGTAATAACTTATTATTTCAAATATTTGGTAAAGTTATTATTAGTTGTTAATATATTTAATGAATGTTAAGTATAAATATTAATATTTTTATTTTTATTTAAATATTATTTTTTAAAAAATAATTTAATATTTTTATTTAAAAAATAAGAATTTGATAATTAAAATTTTTATAAATAATAATTATTTGATTATTTAATAATTATTTAAAAATTAATAACTGTTAATAATTAAATAAATACGATATTATAGTTGAAAATAAAAAAAATTAACAGTTGGCATTTTTTTTTTCTTAAACATCCACTTAATCATGAATAAATCTTAACTTGATAGTATTAGGCTTGTCTCTGAAATTATAAATTAATTCAGATAATTATGATTTATGACTCGTTTGTGAGCTGTTTATCCACTGATGATTGACTTAATTATTTGCACTGACGACTTTATCCATCAATGATGTGTACACGTAGATTGGATATATGCATACACACATATGCCAATCAATATTTTCTCTGGATTGAAATTTATTGCTAAAAATTTAAATTTACTTTACAATATTTTTAAATTTTTACTATTAATTTCATATTAAAAGTATTCGTCAATATTAATTTTACAATATAATTTTTTGATATAAAAATATTTTATAAAAAAATTACAATAAACATTTATTCTTATTAAACAGCTGAGATTTAAATTATATTACGATTTTCGAATCACATTAAAATAATAAAGATTTTCTTTTTTAAATTAAAGATCAATTATTCGCTGAATTGATATCGGATCAATCGATTCATCGGTTAATTATTTGATTTACACGAGTTAGAATATATTCATGTTAAATCAATATCGGATCAATTAATTCGCCAATTAATAGATCGATTTCATGTGAGTTGGATTTGATTCTTAATACAATAAGATAAGATAATCAAATCAAATGAAAAAAAAAATCAGTTAAATCAATCGTACTGATAAATACAATCTAATTTTAACAATCACAATGTAAACAATTAATTACAATTCATTAGATATAAACCATCAACTAATTATTATTATCCCGATTTAAAATATTTTCATAAGATATATTGATAATTTAAAATTATTAGAAAACATGAAAAATAATAAAATTAATAATTAAAAATATTATATTTAATTTTAAAAGAATCAAATGTAATTTTATTTAATATAAAAAAGAAAGAATCAAATTTAGATTTATTACTCAAATTATATCCACACTTATTTGTTACATAACAAAGAAAATCAAATGTAAATTAAATAGACAAATCAATATGTTCTTATCATCATACACCACAATTTTGCTTAAGAAACTATTACCCCTATAGAAAACCAAGCTAAACTTGAATACATTGCAAGGCTGTTTGAGTCAATTTTAAATAGATATATAAATAGTATTTTGAAATTTAAAAAATGTTAAATAATTTTTTAAATATTTAAATATAAAAATAAAATAACATTTTAAAACTTAGAAAAAAAAAATAGACCTGATAACTTTTTGCAGGTACAAGGTTGGAGATATGGGTGTCGAGCAAGCAGAACCTCGTTTGGAGCCCAAGAAGCATAGAAGACAGTCTCGCAAAAGGATCAACCAATCAATACTGGATGAGTTGGATGAACTAGATGACGACGACGACTTACTAGATGATGAGGAAAATGATCCCATATTGAGGGCACTAAAGAATGAAAATCAGCTGGAAGTTTAACCGTGTCACAGAATACATTGTAAATAATAGTGTTTCGACTCCTTTTTCATCAGAAGCTGAAGTGAGCTGGATTTTGTATAGATCAGAATCTGAGGCTAATCAGCTTTGCTTTAAGGCGAATGCTATTCCATGGATGGCAGCTAGCTTGAGTTACCTAACAAAGCTAACATGAGTGATCACTGTTGTCATGTATGATTGCTATTACAGGTGGCCTGTCTAAGGACCTGGGAAGTTGAATTGTTAGGTCTTTTACTTGAGCAAACAGCTACAATTGCATCCAGGGGAGGCTATGTAAAAGGGTTTATAGGCATTATTCATGTTCTTTGTGAATTACTCCAATCTCTTAGTGGTCATTGAAAGGATCCATTATTCTTCTTGCATTGGGTGCAACTTTATCATCTTCTCTATTATGCGTTGCAATTTTTCTTTACAGTATCAGTTAAACCAACATTGTATGATCTGTAAGAATATTGCTTGGTATAGGTTCCATATTTGATGATGTCTTGAGCCCCAGTCGTATGAAATGAATGTAGATGGCATTTCTCTTCTTATCTTTATATATGGCATAAAACTAAGCAACGGCTGAAGATCAACAATAAAGAATTTGGTATATTGGGCGGAAAGATCAGATTCATTCCGAGAACCATTTTCTCTTTCAAGTCCAAACTATTTGAATGGTTCAGATTTATGGTTGGACATGGCAGAGATGCATAAAGTTAAATGATTCACAATCATCATTGCCTCTACATGTTTCAATATCTACATTATAAATCAATTAAAAACCTGACAGAAGAAACTTTTTTTCCCCAGAAATCATTTTAAACAGACTTCAATTACACCTACTACTCAAATAATATGTACATTTTCAGCAAACAAGAGTAGTGACCTCATGTAATGCTCACAAAAGCTAAACGCTAAAACGCAGGATGCAAATGTATTTGAAACACAACAAAAACCACACAGGCATAGGATCTGTTTGGCAAGTCAAAAACTACGCAGGCATAGGATCTGTTTTGCAAGTCCTATGTTGAAATATTGATTAGGGGGATATCAAAATGTGTTTTCAAGGTAAATTTGAGGATATTTAAACATGGGTTGGATCCTATGCACTAGTCATGAAGGCTTCAAAATCACTTATTCTATAATTTAAAGCTGCTTGCAACATCTAAAAAGGGTACTTTTTGGAAAAATTGTTTGGAACCCCAATGCCAAACAAATTAATAATAACCTAAGTAAAAAACTGCATGGGGAAATAGTTTAGAAGCTCATCGGTGTTTGCAAGTACGAGACATAAATTAGATAGCATTTCTACAGCAATTACTTGGAATATATATATATATATATCACTAGATGGATCATCACTTCTGTCGCCATACACAATGAAATGCTAAGGTACTAACTCACTTTAGTTAATGTCCAACAACAGTTTGGGAGAGTCGGGATCCCCCAAGAAAGATCACCTTTTTAAACATACACAAACAGAATATATGAAAGTAACGAGACAAGCCCCTAGCAACGATGTTATTATAATTCTCTACGCTAATCCATCAACTACAATTGAGCATTCTTTTTCAAGTTATTCATTCAATAACATTTCATAAACCTAGAGAGAATTTGCAACGGCCTTATATTCTCACTATTCCTTTTGCAAGGACAATGACCTTGTATCCTAACTGTTCCTTTTGTAAGGATTCACCAATGACCCAAAGCAGACACAAGTAAAACAATTACACGAACTTCAAAGACTAGTAGACAACACGCATGATAACAAGATATATACAAAATTATGGCTAATTAACATCCAATCAACTACTATCTAATCTTTGCTCCCATCAATCACCTGGATATATTTGAAAGAAACGAAACAGAAAATTATGAACTTATTTGAAGTATAGAACACTAATAACTGCAAAAATTGCAAATGCACTTCTTTGCAAACACAAACAAAATCCCTTTCCAACATCGTATCATCATTCAGCACCATGATCTAGTCTCATTATCTTCTGTTAAAACCAAAACATTGATCCACACCCTTGACATTATATGCTTCAACAATCACAATATCAAAATCTTCTAAATTTAAAATAAAAATTTTAAGAAACCTACTTTTTAGCAGATTTCTTTTTAGAATTCACAGGCTGGAGCTGTGGCTTGGGATGTTTCTCGGCTTCGCTAGGGTCCAGCCACTGGAGAGGGTGACGATTGAACCAAGGCCAATTGGGTACAGTAATCAATGTAGTGAGAACCACTCCAGCAGCGTAAATTTGAATCATTGTCTGAAACGACCCCGTCATATAGCCCGTTGTGAAGGCCACCACCGCGAAAACTAGAAGCAAGATCTGCATCAGCTGCTCCGCTATCTTCTGTCCTTGCCAGTCCATCTTAACCAAAAAACAAAAATTCCCCAAAAAACAATAAGAAGCAATTTAAAACATCATCAAATTACGGCTAAATTTACTGATCAGAAACCCTTCATGACCATCAACTGTTTGATTGAGAAGAAAAACATAAGATTCGAGAGAAAGGAGCGTGGAATCTTTACCTAGAATTTTAGGGATCTCAGCGAAGTGAGCGAGACGGCGTCCGAAAGAGAAATGCGATTGTTTGGTTGAATAAAAAATTAGAAGCAAAGGTAATTTTGTTGAAATTGTGGAATTGGGAGTTTATATGATCACTGTGGGATGAGATTATTTTTTTTTATATATAAAATAAAATTAAAAATGAGATACACAAAAAATAAATAAATAATCCTAGGAAAGTAATTAGTCATATATTTAACCGTTTGAATAATCTATTTTATTATAGTGATATTTCATAACGCTTTTTTTTTATGTGTTGTATTATTTATTAAAAATATTAATTAATTAAATATTTTAAAAAATATAATATATTATATAAAAAAAATTATAAAATAAAAAATATAATAAATAATAAAATTTCACGAAAATAATTATCCATATAACTTACAGTTCGAATAATTTATTTTATTATATGATGATAAAATCTCATAAAAGTAATTAGTCATATATTTTATAATTCGAATAATTTATTTTATTATGTGTGACATCTCATATTATATATTTTTTTTATATATTATATTATTTATAAAAAAAATTTTATTGTCAAAATATTTAAAATAAAAAGAAAAATAAACCTTTTTTTTTTTCAGACTAGAGAGTGTTCATTTTTCTGATAATTTTATTAACTATAATATATTTTAACTAGGTATCGTAGGCTCAAAGGGAGCCCTACCAAAAATTCTCGATGGTCAAGGACAAACCTGGCCAAAGAAGGGGGTTTGGAAATAGCTTTCAACTAGCAATAGACGCGCCTCACTTAGTACCTCGTTAGCTGCGTGATTGCCTCAATTCCAGTCAATAATAATAATTTTATTAATTTATATAAATAAAAAATTATTTAATACACTAAAATTTAATGTTTTACAGAATCTCAATTCATCTAATATTAATTTTATAAAAATATATATATATATATATATATATATATATATATATATATATATGAAAAGTTTTAATTATTGAATTATTCAGAATGATTTCGTCCTTGACTCATCCACTTGCATATCACAAAATATATGATACAAGAATCAACTACTGACAATCAAAGTCCTAAAAACCTAATTTGAGAACATACTTTGATTTCAATTATCAAATTAAACCAGAGTTGTCATCTATGCACAATCAACCCACCATTATTTAAAATTGGATTTGACCCTTTAAATATTGAAAATTGGATAGAGGAAGGAGATACAAAAGTTGTTTAGAGTTGAGCATTTTCCCCATGAGATGAAGTTTAATTTGGCTGTAACAAAAAATTAATAAGGACATTAGCTTTGGTTGGAGAAATATACGTGTATGCAGATCTGCCATAGACGGAGATGGATTTGAAGCATTGCTGGGAGTTTTAGAGAAGTAATTTTAATTTAGTTTTCTGATCAAGGAAACAATACAGAAGAACAAGAGGAATTTTTAGCAGCTTTTCTCAAAATAAGATTTCATAGTCTTATTTAAGATATAAAACTTGCAGTGATATTTCTACGAAGCAGTTAGTCAAATGGCTGACAGCAATTTCTAGGATTACATACCACTACTAGATTACAAATCATTTCAAAATAAAACTACACTTTCCAACATTCCACTTATAAACTGCAAGGGCGTGACCTATATTTAGATGATCAAAAAAATGACGTAAATTAATGTTATTTTTGACGAGCGTAAATTCATTACCAAAATTTATAGCAGTAATTTTTTCACAACCATAATATAATTTAATGAAACTCTGGAAAGATTAAGCTTTCATCTAGGTTGTAGGTTTTCCAAGAGAAATTAACTAAACAAAGGTCAAAATAAACAAACAAGCTGTTCAACTCATCCAAATAACAACTGCTCATTCTAAATGAGAAGTGACAAAACTCTCTTCAAATGAAAACAACACAGAGATATTAGAAGGTGCGCCTTTAATTGGTAAATTATAAAAGACACTCAAGAGGAAGCACCACTTCGTAGAGCATGAGACTTCTTAGATTTGCCGGTTGCGAGCTGGGTCTCAGGCTGCAAAATCAAACATGGGTAACCAGAGTCAATGAAGAACTAGAGCAAGATTAATAAACATGGATTGTGCACGGCACTAGCAAGTTACCTCCTTCTTCACTGGTTCTTCTTTCTCGGACAAAATCAACTCAATGTGGCAAGGGCTGGACATGTAAGCTGTCAAAGGCAACACATTCATACAAGTTATCAAAGTAATACAAAAAAATCACAAACAAAATATTACAATATGTCAAATAAAAACATACGATTGATTCTTCCATGAGCCCGATAAGTACGACGCCTCTGCTTCTGTGCCTGATTAACTTGGATGTGAGAAATGTAAAGGGTATCAACATCCAAACCCTTGACCTGCAAAAACAAATTATTTAAAAATACGAGTGAGAATGAAATTTAAGGACACTATACTATTGAGGGCAGTTCATGACGTTCAATATACCTCAGCATTACTCTCGGCATTCTTGAGCAAATCTAGAATGAACTTAGCTGATTTAACAGGCCAGCGTCCTTGCCCATTTGAGTGCCTGTTCTTTGCCTGAGCAGTACGTCCCACCCCACGACAGAAACGTCGGAAAGGTATAGCTTGTTTGTGAGCCATAACATCTTCCAAATACCTCTTAGCCTTTGCCAAAGGCAACTTCCTCAATGCATGGGCTGTCTCCCTTGTATTCTATAAAAAATAAATGTACACAGAATAAGCTACTGCTCATATTTACCAAAACAAGGAATGAAAAGGAATATCTGCTTAAGTATCAGTTTGAGCAAATAACAGTCAAAGACACTACTACAATGATGGCTATTGGCTACAAACTTAAGATTTTAGGGCATTTAAACCACTAGTGACAAGTAGAGATACAAGGAATTCATCAACAATATTTACACAAGCTTTAACTTGGGCAGAATTTGGAGAAGCATCATGTTATAGGCTGTCAATTACAAGCAAAAACTGAAGTTCTAAAAAAACCCACAACAATTCAAACAATGGAAAGAAAGCCTTGTTCAATGGAGACGTGCCATCATTTACTGAACCTTAGGTCACTATTAACTAAAGAGGTTTACCCAAGAACAACGAAAATAAATTTCCCCCGTTTACAGGAGGCAACAAGACCTTGCTTTTTTCATCAGGTTTTTAAGAATTGAAATGAGGCAAAACAATTTATCAGTTTTTTGAAAGCTTTCTTAATCATGATACAATTTGAAGAATTTGGAAAAGTATCCTACCATAGCAACAATTTAGAGCAGTAAGTAAACAAATGACAACCCAAAAAAACGTAATGAAAGTCTTTTTACAGACAATCACCTAATGGAATCTATATGTGCCATCATTTACTGAACCTCAAGCCACTATTAACTACAGAGGTTCACCCAAGAACAATGAAACAATTTTCCTGACGTTTACGAGAACCCAGTTCACAAGAGGCAACAAGGCCCTGCTTTTTTCATCAGGATTTAGAGAGGGAACAAGTAAACCAAGTTTTCCATTTGCATTTTTTATGAAAAAACTACTATAGATCAAGCGATACTTATGACTTTCAAAGCAACATAACAAGCTCATCACATTTAGCATTTTGATAAATAGAAAAATAGATAATGACAAACCAATATAGAAGAATAGAGTGAAACAAAGCAGACCAACTAAAGATCTAAAGTTTACCTTCATAAATTAAACCCTATATATTCAGGGACAACCAATATCAAATTTAGGCAAGCTAAACAAGTTAAATAGCTTCCAATCATCAGTTGTACAAAAACTATATAGTAGGTAAAAAAATGTGCCATCATTTACTGAACCATCAGCCACAAAGTAATAAACAGAGGTTCACCCAATAACAATGAAACTGATTTCCCTGAAGTTTACGAGAGACCTGTTCACAAGAGCAACAGGCCCATGCTTTTTTCATCAGGTTAAATAATTTATCTCCAACACAATATCAACAAACCAATTACTGAAACTTCACAAAACCTAATCTAAGAAAACCAAAACAAAACCTACTCATTCACATGTTTTAGAAAAGTAGAAGAAACTTTGATTTGGAAAAGAGATCCAATCCTAATACCTTGAAATGAACTCTGAGGTCAGAACCTCTGGCCTTGCAAGCTGAAAAATGAAAAACACAATGCGAAATCAAGATCAAAGAAAACAAAACGCAACATAATGAATATAAAACGACGACAATAAGAGATCATATACTTACACTTGGTGGGATTTGCAGGCTCTCTTGAGTACTTCACCTAAACGAAATAGTTTACAGAAATTGATTTAGAGAAACAGAGATTCTAACAAATTGATTTAATTCAAATATCGAAACATAGAGTGGATTAATGAGAGAGAAGTGCAAAATTTTACCATGGCGGCTGACTGTGGTTCTGCCTCTCTCAGAAGTTTTGAGCTATGCTTCCCTCTATAAGTAGAAAAGAGAACAAGAGGCGTCAAGGATGCCTTTATAATAAAATGATCAAAACCCTAATTCTTCAATATCTGTGGATAGGGCTTTTTAAAAAATAGGGTTTTTTGGTTAACTCTTATGTGAGTTGGGCTTTAAGGGGACTGGGCCGAGACTGTGAATATGTTTTTTTATTGTTATCGGATGACACTCTTTAATTGGGGCTGTTTGATTGGCCAACTAAATACCCTAATTGAAAAAAATTATGTTATTTAATTGATTAACTAAAAACTCTGATTATAACAAAATTTCTCTTCAATCGGCAAATCTCATAAGCAGTTAAAAACTGTTTTTAGCGATTGACGATTTAACAATCGCACTTTTACATCAATCACACAATTGATAATCGCTCTACCAAACACCATTTAATAATCAATATTTTCAAATTCGACCGACTTTTAAATCTATATGATTACAGGTTAGATATTCAATTAATATTGAATCAAATTGAAAAATAAAAAATTAATTAATTAATATCATATCAAAAGGAAGAAGATAATTTTTCTATATTTAATATTTAATATTCATAATTTTTAATAAAAATGAGAGATAATATTTTTCAATATATAATTAATATAAAATAAAATAAAATATATTTAAGATTTTTAAAATATATTTAATCACGTCTTAAACATATATTATTTAAGTTCAATCATTAATTTATAGTCTTTTGATTGGTAACTCTTTGTTTTCATTTTTGAGAAGTGCCTGAAAATCAAAGTTTTACATTTTAGATGATATTAATTCATATATAGTTTTTTTTATTTCATTTTATTGTTTTTTTTTTCTTAAAAATGCGATATTTGATATATATTAATTATATGTTTGATATATTTTATATTTTTAATAATTTTTTATTAGATATATAATATTTTTTAAAAAATATTTATATAAATAAAAATAAAATTTTTTCTTATTTTTAAATATTTTTATAAAAATCCTTACATTTTATTCCGTATTAACTACTATAACTTACAGTAGTTGGGGTTAAAAGGACTTATCAGCTACTACCAAGTGGTAAAAACGACAGCCAAAACACCTGCAACGGCAATGGCAATGAAACTCTCAAAATGTATGGAAAAGTGATTTTTCCCATGGTATTCTTCTTCTTCCTGGTCTTCTCATACTCAATCTTCATCGGCACCGTTGATTTCAGATCATACTTCTATCCTCTTCTCCAACAATCAGCGGCCGCCGGTACACACTCTATGTGTGCAACCAAGCCGCCTCTTAAGGTCTACATGTATGATCTTCCCAGGAGATTCCACGTAGGTATGATGGATCGTAATAACAAAGTGGATGATGATGTGCCGGTGACGGCGAAAAATCTGCCGCGGTGGCCGAAGAATTCGGGTTTAAGGAAGCAACATAGTGTGGAGTATTGGTTAATGGCTTCGCTTTTGTATGATGGCCGTGGTGAAGATAGAGAGGTGGTTAGGGTTTTAGATCCGGAGAAGGCTGATGCGTTTTTCGTGCCGTTTTTCTCTTCACTGAGCTTCAATACTCACGGGCATATCATGACGGATCCGGAGACACAGAAAGATCGCCAATTGCAGGTATTTTTTTAATTCATTTTTAAAAGTTTTTGTTTCATTTCTGGTTAATTTACAGTTATGAACACATTTTGGAGAAATTTCATTTATGGGCATTGAATTTAGATTTAGTTTTGATTAGGAGCTTTATAAACTAGTCAAAGTAAAGTTGCGTAATTAGAGCCTTTTTTTAGTTTTTTTTAAAGGACAAATGCCTAAAAATTGGGGAGTCGAGCTTTATTTACTAGAAGATTGAATAGATCCAATTATAATGATACTATTATTGGCTGAAATTTGATTGTTAAGTGTAAAATCTGAGTGAATCATTTAAAAGAACTGAGATTTTACTTCTGTGATTGTGTAATTATTGTTTGTATACCACTTTCCTCACTGGTAAGTTGTGGAATTGTATGGCTTTCAGTAATCTCGTAAAAAAGTGGTTTTATATGCCTATATTGAGGAATAGAAAAAAAAAAAAAAAAAAAAAGAAGAAGAAGAAGTTTAATCAGGTCCAGGAGTTGAGCAATTTTAAGTGCTTCCATATATTTACACTTGGCAAAGGAAAGAAAGGAGGAAATGAAATTTACATATACAAAAAAGTTTTGGGTGGGATGCAAAGGTCTCTAAAGGGGGTTATTAGGATTAATTTGTTGATAATTATGGTCACTAGACGATCATAGATGTCTCTTTTACTTATTTATTACTCTTTTTTGAAATACAATTTCATGGTTTTCTTTGACCATTCGTAAGCATGTAATGAACAGTCTTTTTGGTTAATCATCCGGGTATCATTTTATCACAATTTTTTATGAGAGGATAAGGGTGGTAAATTCCAAAGATACATTTGTAAAGTGAAGTTCTTTATGTTCCATCTATTAATCATTGGAGTGTTACCCGTTTTCTCAGCCTCTTCGAATTTCTAATTGGTTAAACATCTTTAAAGGTTATGTTTGATAATTTTTTTAGTCTGAACTTCAATATGATTATAACGTTTGATGATTGGGTGCTTCTGATTTCAGGTTGATGTAATAGAATTCTTGTATAAATCCAAGTACTGGCAGAGGTCTGGAGGCAAAGACCATGTGATTCCCATGACACATCCTAATGCTTTTAGATTTCTCCGACAACAGTTGAATACGTCTATTCTTATTATTGCAGATTTTGGTCGCTACCCTAAGTCCCTGTCAACTCTGAGGAAAGATGTGGTGGCCCCATATGTACATGTTGTTGATTCTTTTATGGACGATGAAATTTCTGATCCATTCGAGTCTCGTTCCATCCTTCTTTTTTTCCGTGGGAATACAGTTAGGAAAGATGTATGCTACTTCTGCATCTTTCTAAAAACCTCCAACTTGATGTTGAAGTGGTTGTTAACAATCTTCCTATTTTGCAGGAAGGCAAAGTTCGAGCTAAACTGGCACAGATATTATCTGGTTATGATGATGTTCATTTTGAACAAAGCACAGCTACAAGTGAAACAATAAAAGTGGTATGTACTGAAGTTATGGGGATGGTTGAAATTGATAGTCATTTCATATCTCTAAGTCTTACGTAGTCTTTATAATACTTTCCCATTTTGGTTTGATGGAGGGCAGGAGTGGAGGTTTGAGCCTTTACCTGCCTGCTCTATGTGTAAGTTCCTTACTATCAGGCTACCATCTCAATGGCAAGTGTCTATCATAATCATAGTCCTTAAAACATTAAGAGACAGAATAACCCTGTTGCAGTTTTATGACTTTCAGTTAGTTGTTAGCTTTTAGATAGACTTTCAGTGAGACTTGGTGTCACTGTATGTTATCAAATGTTCTTTCCCCCCTCCTCCCCTCCCCCCCCCACTGAAGGAATTCCTTCAGTGGAGACGTGGAGGGCATTAAAAATTCAATATTGTTCTTTAGAATCTCCTTTTAAAAGGATAACAACTCTAATTAGCTATTGTTTTCCCAAGTTACTTTTTACCATAATTTTCCTGTTATTTATTTCCGTAGTGTCTCATTTCTTTCTTTTTTTATTGACATACCAGTCAACTCAAGGAATGCGATCATCAAAGTTCTGTCTACATCCTGCAGGAGACACTCCATCTTCTTGCCGGCTTTTTGACGCTATTGTAAGCCATTGTGTTCCTGTCATTGTGAGTGATCAAATTGAGCTGCCGTATGAGGATGAAATTGACTACAGCCAATTCTCAATTTTCTTCTCTGTAAAGGAGGCAATTCAACCTGGTTACTTGGTTGATCAACTACGGCAATTTCCAAAAGAGAGATGGATTAAAATGTGGAGACAACTTAAGAGCATCTCCCATCACTTTGAATTCCATTACCCACCAAAGAAGGAAGATGCTGTTGACATGCTATGGAGACAGGTAAAACACAAGCTTCCCGGGGTCCAACTTTCTATACATAGAACCAGGAGATTGAAAGTCCCAGACTGGTGGCAGAGGCAAAAATGATACTGGAGATTGCTTGAATTACCATACATTAATGATTTTTTTTTTATTGTAACAATAACCTTTTGAGGGAATAATTAGAGCTAGTTGCAAACCCACTTCATCATCTGGCTTCATAGTTTAAGTGTAGCATTTATTCTCTCTCCAAAAAAATCAAACGAGATTCTATTTTTGATAGCGACCCTGCGGATTTTCCTGTAAAGAGCTTGATGGATGTATTTTTTTGCCATTAATGTAAAGAACTAAGTTATCAACTATGTAATGGCCTGCAGCTGTATACATTTAGAATTTAACATGAGTTGATTATCATGTTTTCTTTTATTACTGTTTTTAACAATCTAATGAGAGATGATGAAGTCATCCATTCAGTTGGACAATTTAATTGTGTTTATTGTCTTTGCTTATTTTTCTTATTGAACTATGTGCCATATGGCTAATTT
Source organism: Aleurites moluccanus (assembly GCA_948193065.1). Taxonomy (NCBI): domain Eukaryota; kingdom Viridiplantae; phylum Streptophyta; class Magnoliopsida; order Malpighiales; family Euphorbiaceae; genus Aleurites; species Aleurites moluccanus. Next base: position 79,280 of record CANXYC011049462.1, on the reverse strand, counting down.
GCTATGCTAGCAACCAAATCGATTCCAATCTTGAATGAGGAAAAAGTTGAAAGAATTCCATTAGAGCAGAAGTTGGAAGTTGAAGAGGAGCTCAGGATTGTGGATGAGTGGGCCACATTTAACTATAGAAAAGTATTTAATTATCTAAAAAATTAATTATATGATAAAAATAATGAATGCTTTTAATTATTTAAATATAATCACTATCATTTTAAATAAATAATTAAAATTTTCATATTTCTTTTCATCATCTTATTCATAAATTATTTTATTTAGTTTCATCAAATAGTACAGCATAACTCTTTTAACTTTAGCTTAAGAGATGCTGTCTTTGGGTTTAAAATTTGGCAAGTGACTGATCCTGGAATTTACAAAGAAATGCAACCTTTTTCCTCAAGGGCATGGAAAGAAAAAAAAAAAAAAAAAGACATTTATATGGAATTTTGAGGCTTCATCCTGGAAAATTTTCCCAAAACATAATTGTTAAAATTGTATGATACCCTTAGCAATGATATTCCAGAACCTCCAGATTTCTAGTTTTTTATACAAATGCTTCTGGGCAATTTCAATCGAACAAAATCAACCAACTTGTAAAGAACAATTTCACTCCATGAAATGAGATGAATATTAAAACCAATTACATGAACCCTAGCACATATCTCTTATGGAATAAAAATCCCATGAAAAACCTTTTTTTATATTCCATCCTGGACTATCTGAGCCATTCGTAACTAGTTTGTTTTAGCAAGAAAGAACATCATTATACACTTCATTCTACCAAATTGTTAGATATAGTAAGAGCAAGTTTTTAACTTAACATCAATGGTTTTATATAGGAGAAATCAAGAATAGTGATGGGCTGTTCTCATTAATCTCAAGAGTTCCCATATCCTAAATACTATAATTCTGAATGAAAAATTAAGGCATTTTATCATAAACACCAAGCATCAAGAAATGAACAAAACTCCCAGAAAAATGATTTTCAATCTACCTGTTTATGCGGTCTGCAGTCAATTGAACCAGTGCTTGATTGAGGAGATGAAAAGACAGAAACGAAGCCACTGAAGCAGCTTCATATCAGGGTAAATTTCTAGAAAAAAGCGGTCTGCAGTCAATTGAACCAGTGCTTGATTGAGGAGATGAAAAGATAGAGACGAAGCCACTGAAGCAGCTTCATATCAGGGTAAATTTCTAGAAAAAAACAGAAATTTAGTGAAAAAAAAATTTGGACCATTTCTCGATTTATGCGTGTCATCCTTGCGCAGGGGCCATGCTAATCTTCTCTGTATCGTTCCAATTTTATCGGATGTCCCCGAAGGGACAACGGCTTTTGTTTCCGCTATCATTATAAAGACTAACTATATTTTATTACTGAGCGATGTGGGATTTTTTTTCCACTTCTAATACTATGTGTCCGCATCCTTTTTGAACACGTCACATACTCCCCCTACTGAGCCGCACCAGGGAAGTTTTATGGGCCTGTTAATTATACGTGTCATCTTGGCCGAATGCAGTAGACCTTGAAACCTAAATTTGAACCCATTTTTTCACGAATTAATTAAAAAAAAAAAAATTGAATAATTAGTGTTTTTTTCTATTTTATAGGTTCTTCTTTAAGACTATATATAATATAACTCTAAAATCTACAATACATTATGGATTGCAGTCCAATGAAATCAGTAATCAACATACAATCAAATAAAGAAAAATCATATAATTTTCAGAACATAATCAATAAATATAAAATTTTACTTATGAAATTATGAGAAGATAATAGGATTTTATTATATGTATAACCATCCCACCTTTTTAATTTTTATTTTTTAAAATGTATCACTTTCCATTCTGATTATTTAATTAAATATATAACTTGTTTTATAAATATTATTATTTTTTATTTTTTATGTAAATAGTTCGAATGTGATTATTGATTAGAAACTCAAGTGTTACAATTTTAAAATTAATAAAAAAAAAAGTTTATAATTTTTTTTGGTAATTAACTCTATTGTTATAGTATTATCATTGAACCTCACATGCATATCCTTAATTTACAAGACTACAGAAAAGTGGTGGAAAAAGAGCAAAGGTCTGATGTTATCAATCTGCCTTATTTTTCCCTTTGGGTACCTTGTTTGATGGGTTATGCTATGAATGATTTGGTACTTGACACTCTAGGTATCTTATCTTGTATTCTATTCAATCTCCTCTTCCCTTCCCACCTAGAGTGAGTCTTATCATTTGTGGGCATGGGACTAGAAAAAGACTGCTTACCACTGATATAATAAAAATAAAAATTGTTTGCTACTTGTATTTTCTTTTTCAATAGGAGGCTAAAATGTTGGGAAAGGTAAACAAGGTGGAGAGTTCTGTTGAAAATGATGCATTACCAAAATCATCGATCACATGATTGAGATGTTTAATTTAAAAAATAGACAAATCATACAATTTGCTTTGCTTAGTAAAATGCAATTTCTCTACTTCTGCTATTTTTAATGTGATTTAAAAAATAATATTTCTTTTAAAAAAATAAATTTACTCTTTGTTTTTCAAATAAATAAAGTATAAATTTATTTTTTTTAATATTTTTTAATTATATAAAATATGTAAATTTCATATTTGAATTTTTTTTTTCATCAATAATACAATTAAAAAGACAAATCTCAACCCATCTTTCAGAAGAACAAAAGCCTTTCTTGTCTGGTTATAATGCAAATAATCTATGCAATGAAATCTAGATTAATGAACATCAATCAAAACCTAACCCATTAAAAAGAAAACTGCCATCTTTGGGATTTATGTGAACATTAAATTATCTGTGAATTGATTAACTGATAAGGAAATCATTCACAGACTCCTAAACAAAGCAATTTTTATGATTAGTGATTATAAGGGCAAGTTTTTTATTCGGTTCATATATGTTATTAAATGTCAATTACAGTATGACAAAGCTTGGCACTTTCACTCTTAAAGCTCATACATTGCTTGGACACAAAAAGACAGTGTGCTGCCAAATAAACAACACATCCCTGAATAAGATACTCTAACTTTATGTGTAAATTAATTAAGTGATAACTAATTAATTAATTGTTTTATGCTTAATTAATTTATGCATAAGGTTAAAATTATAATAGAAGTGTAAAAGGTAAAATCTGGAGATCAATACATAATAGGAATGTCTGATCCTTGAACTCAAAGCTTCAGTTACCAAACTCTGCAGCCTTTTCTTTTAAGCAAATACTCACCCAAAGTTTCTGGCCACCACTCTCTCTCTCTCAATACCTAGTTGCTTAGCAAGGAACTTAAGCCCAGTGCTTTCAGTTTCCAGTAACAAAAGTATCTGACACAGAGCTCACACATTACAGTAATCCAAAGTAGTAAAGTACCTCTTCTATTTCCGGCCACATTGAAGGTCATCTGATGGGTTCTTTCCAAACACCTATCGTAATGCGAAGCTCTGCGCTACTAGAAACATCATGTGGATATCTACTCCAGGAATTGCAGGCAAGAGTATTCAGGGAATAATGATAGTAATTTTATGAGTGAATAATGTTTTATTTATACTCAATCTCTTTTTCTTTTTTTCTTAATTTGAAACAGATGATTTGGGATGAAGTTGGTGAGGATCAGTTTAAAAGAGAGAAGGTTCTGCTGAATTTGGAACAGGAATGTTTGGAAGTTTATAGAAGAAAAGTTGACAGTGCAAATATATCAAGAGCTCGCCTTCATCAAGAGCTAGCAGAATCTGAAGCTGAATTTACCCATCTCCTTCTGTCACTTGGTGAACGATCTCTCCCTGGACGGGTACCTCATCAAACCTTCTGTGTTCAGTTAGTAATTTTATCATTAGAAATTATAAGGTAAAAATGTAAATATAACGTTGAACAATAGTGCATTTTGAGGAATCTCAGCAATCATCAATCTATCAAGAAAACGAAAATACACTAACTTTGAATAGAGTTTAGAGTAATTATAAGCAGCTAACTTGAAGTCACAAACACACATCTACTCCATACAAGTTTACAATGTTATTAATTTTGGTAACAAAGAATTGTAACTTTTTCCATTGCATTAGTCAGATGGTTTTGAAACAGCTAACGATGCTTTGGTTAGCTTATTAAAGGAAGACCATATTAATGATAGTATGGTGGCATGCTGCAAATAAAAGCTACCAATCTTGATGCAAGATATTTTCTTTGACTGGCAACTAATGATTATAATTAATATTGCCTGTACAGCCAGAAAAAAAGTCAGGAACACTGAAGGAGCAGCTAGATGCAATCACCCCAGCTTTGCGGGAGATGAGGTTGAGAAAAGAAGAAAGAGTAAACCAGTTTCGAGCTGTGCAAGGGCAAATTCAAAAAATTTCTGCAGAAATTGCAGGTCAATCAGTGTACGAGGACTCTACAACAAATGTCGTAGTAAACGAGAATGATCTTTCACTAAAGAAACTAGAAGAATACCAGATTGAGCTACAGAGACTCCACAATGAGAAGGTAAAAGAAGTGATATTAAGGTGTTGCTTTAAGGAAATCATATTTCGGTCTTGAATTAATCTTGCCCTTTTTCTTACTTCAAAGAATGACAGGCTCCAGCAAGTGGAGACATATATAGACACAATCCACAGATTGTCTGGAACATTAGGGATGGAATCCTCCATGATTATAACAAAAGTCCATCCAACTTTGAACGAGTTGTGTGGAATATCCAAAAACATAAGTGACAGTATTTTGGCCAAACTCAACAGTACTGTGGAATCACTCAAAGAAGAAAAACAAAAACGACTTGAAAAGGTGAAAATTACTAATGATTCTGCGCTCACTTTCTAGTTTGCAAAACTTATTGGCAGGATCCAGCACCTGAGCTATAACAGACTAAAAGTAAATGTACAGTAACTGCGTGGCGATAAGCAGATACAAGTGGCAACAATTACATATAACTAGAAATGTGAAAAATGAGAATTAATTGTGATAAAAATACATATAAATGCAACAGTTTGGGGATTAAAACTTTTCAGGATAGTATCTTTTTTTTTTTTCCATTTAGTTAAGAAACAATACCTGTATGTTAAAAGGATGACATAACACAAATTGTTGTGAGTTTACCAGCTTCATCATCTAGGAAAAGCATTGACAAATTTGTGGAATCTTATGGACACACCCTATGGAGATCGTCGACTATTTTCCCATGTCACTGGCTTGCTATCTGTCTCATCGGCTGAAGTATCAGATGCAGGAAGCCTTACCCTAAGTATAATTCAGCAGGTTAGTGTATTAGATTTTCTCATCAAATTATAAGAAACAACTTATATATCACAGCTATTTTAAAATGTTTCAAGGCTGAAGCAGAAGTTAATAGACTGGATCAGTTAAAAGCAAGCAAAATGAAAGAGCTTTTCTTCAAGAAGCAGAATGAGCTCGAGGACATATGCAATAAGTCACACATGGAGATCCCTTCACAATCACAGATAGATAATATTATTAAGCTTATAAATTCGGGTAGGATATAATGAGCTTTTATTATGATTATCTACAGTTATTCATGTTTAAAACTATAGCTGTCCACATACTGACACATTAAAAAGGGGAGATTGACCATGCCGATCTCCTCATGAGCATGGATGAACAGATATCAAAAGCAACAGAAGAAGCTACAAGCAGGAAGGAAATAATGGAAAAGGTTGAAAGGTGGATGTTAGCACGTGATGAGGAGCGCTGGTTAGAAGAATATAGCATGGTTAATTTTCATACCAATTGGTCTACATCATTTGTTGGCCCCTTCCCCTTTATTGTTTTCACATCATCTCATATATTTCATAATATTTTCAGGATGAAAATCGATATTCAGTTAGCAGAGGTGCTCACAAGAACCTGAGACGTGCAGAACGTGCTCGAGTATTAGTAAATAAAATCCCAGGTAAGGCGGAAAACTAGTGCAACTTGCAGAACCCTGCAAAAAGGCAATTTCATTTAGCAAATCATTTAAAAAACAAAACCCCCAACCCACACCCAAGAACAAAAGTAACTTCACAAGGACCAGGAAATGGGCCAATCACTCCAAAAGTCGTCATAGCTATATGCAGTACTAAGTACTAAATGATAGATTCTAGCTGAATGAACCGCCAAATCCACAAAATGAGGTATATTGCAGAAGTGAACTATGATAGGGATTAGGGAAGAAATTGTATGGTGCTCTCCTTTGACATTCGACCTTACAGCTATTTAGCTTCTTGAATCTCAAAATGTACAGCATCAACACATGCCATATATTTGTACTTAATACTGCAAAAGTCGACTTAGCTATACGCAATATTAAGTATTAAACAATAGATTCTTAGCTGAATGAACCGCCAAATCCACAAAATGTGGCATATGGCAGAAGTGAACTATGATAGGGATTAGGGAAGCAATTGTATGGTGCTCTTCTTTGACATTCGACCTTACAGCTATATAGCTTCTTGAATCTCAAATTCTACAGCATCCACACATGCCATATATCTGTACATAATATAATGATTGATGATGCAGTCCTGGTAGCCTCACTTATAGCAAAAACCAAGAATTGGGAAGAAGAAAGAAAGAAAGTATTCTTGTTTGATGATGTAAGTTAATTTTGTTGTTTGTAATTATTTTTTTTAACAATGTTGTTTGTAATTATATATTGGTAAAATCATCAGTCATTTGAATGATATGTAAGCAAATAGTAGAACAGAAGCATGCTGTTATCATGTATTTATCAATATGTAGTGTATAAACTAAACAAACAATTACTTGAATTGTTATCTAGGTACCTCTGTTCGCAATGTTGGAAGAATATAACATGTTAAGGCAGGAGAGAGAAGAGGAGAAGCAAAGACAAAGGGTTAGTATTGTCTGAAACTGTAATGACAATGAATCTGATATTTTACCACCATGATGCATAAATAATTTTCTTCTATGTTAATCTCTTTGATAACTAGCATGTTAGCTTAATGAAAAAACTTCACAACCTTTACATTCTTACCTCTCTGACAAGGTGGCTTTTGCCTCGCAGGAAAAGAAGAAGGTGCAAACCGAGGTAGTAGTTGAGCGAGATAATGCATTCAGCTTGATGGCAGGCACCAGTAATCGGCATCTTTCAAATAGGAGCATAAACGGAGGCTTCAGCAATTCCACCCCTTTAAACAGAAGGCTTTCTTTGAATACCCAACAGTTGAGAGCCAACAGCATAAATTCTGCAACTCAAGGTATATCCTTCATAAAGGAAGGAAGGAAAATACAGGGGCAAAGAATGTATGCTCAGCCTGGCCTTGCTTTTCATCTTCTATACGAAACAGCTTCAGTGGTCTCAACATTTTCTGGTCCTATATCTCCCTAAATTTCAAGTCCGATTGTTTATTTTCGCATGTACTTTAAAACCATAAAACATTAGAGATTAGAGAAGTCATATTGTGGAACACCATGATATAATCTGCAGAAGAATAATTCAACCCTTGACATCAATTTGAGAAAACATTTATCTATGCCCCCCGTCCACCCATCCGCCACCACCAGTAGACTCATCTAAGAATCGTAGGATTGTCAGCACAGGAAAATAAAATAAGTTTAGTTTTAAGATTATTTTTCACCTTGTTACAGATGTAAGGCACAGTTCAACAATAAATTAATATCTACATGTACCCGTAAGCATGTTTTTAATCAAGAAAATTTCATTTTCTAATTGATTGATCAAATTATTGCTCATAAATATAGAATGTAAAGTACTTTGCTCCACTCCACTGAATAACAGTAAACAACTGCCTTCATTTTCTACTTTCAAATGTCAGATAACACAAGTAAAATCAGATACAAGCAATGCCAACTTCGTAAACGCCAATAGCTTAATCAAGAACCGGCATATAGATTTATTTGTTACCAGATCACTTTTTTATCTATAATTTTTAGTTCTCCCTTGAAATTAACTGCTAATTAGGCAAGCTAACCAACTGTAAACAAGTATGATCCATTTCACCATCTAAGCTAATAAAATTCTCACCAAATTAATTCAAATAAAATAAAATAAAATAAATATTATTAAACCAAAATATCTTCTTGTACAAATAATATAAATCTAGCAATTATTTATCTGAACCGGAGCTTCATTTTTTGCCTTAGCAAAGAAATTGTCGATCCGGCAAGTGCCAGGTGAGACTGGTTCATCGGCCACGGGATCTGGACGAGTCTTCTTCTCGGTTGCTGGCTTACCGGACTGAATTGGCGCAGGAAGCGAGTCAAGAAGGAAATCGCTGATAGGCCGATGCCTCTTGGCAGCGATTCGAATATGATCGAGTTTCACGATCTTTGGCTTCTTCTTGACTGCAACTTCTGCCGATTTCTCGGCGAGGAATCGGAGAAATAGCTCAGTGGAGCTAGAAACTAGGAATAGAGCTTCTGCAGTGACCTTGTTGATGTCTTTGTCCAGTTTCACGATTTTCTTGACGCGACCCGTTGGACATTGTGGTCTGATCATCCCTTCAATGTTTTCTTCTTCAGCCATTGATGATTTTGATTAGAAATTGACGAATTGTAATGCGGGAAATTCGATTTTTAAGGATTTTTTATTGGCGGGAACTTGAGGAATTGGGAGTTTTCTTTAATCAATATGGACGATAATGTCCTTATAAAAATGTAATAATTTCTACCCTTTTCTATAGGTTTCAGTGTCTTTTTTTTATACCAGTTAGGGTACGTTGCTACTGCCCAAAATCACCCGCCACAATACATTTCTTTCGCGCTTAAAAAGGAAAGTATTATCTGTTACAACGTGATCAGTGACTTTGCATATGTGGCAGTGCTTCATTGATTTATATTTAAGTTATTACTATATAATCTGAAAAATGAAAAATTATTATGATACTAAATGTTAACACTTAAATTTCTCTTTTTTTTAAATAAATTAAATAATTTTTCAACTTTTTAATTTCACCGTATTTGCATGTTTGTATTAAAATATTATATAATTTAAGTATCCAAATTTTTAAAATATATATTTTTTTTTTTAAGTTTTAATACGAAATGAAATTTGAGAGTTAAAATATTATTGGAGTCAAAATGTGATTGACTATAATATAATGAAAGTATTAAAATATAGTGAACTAAAATTTCAAGGCCTAAGTATTATTATCACCAAATCTCATTGGATTTAAATCGTTTACCATGAAAAATATTGAAATATTATTTGGAATATTCCGTTGTTTAATTATTAAATTAAAATTTTATAAAAAAATAAAACTTATCAATACAAATTTTTATAAATTGCCCTTAGATACTTAAAGAAAAAACTCAATTTAAAAAAGCAAAACCCATTTTTCAATTAGATACCAACCACTTTTATTTTTCATTTGAAATTAATAGCTCAATACACGATTGGAGAGAGTAATCGATCAAATTTAATTTGAATCAAACTGAAATTTTAAAAAATTGAATTAATTGAATAAAAAAATTTAAAAATCGAATTGAATCGATTTTGAATTAAATTAAACTGAATTGAAATTTGTATAAAATTAATCAAACCGACATATTTTAGTTTTATTATTCGATTTTTTAGATTTTTTCAACAAAATATATATATATATATATAATATATTTTTTTATTGATTCAGTTGTTTCAGTTATTTTGTTAAAAAATCAAATCGAACAAAATATACTAAAATTTTTAAAAAATAAATCAAATTGAATTTGTCGAATTAGATTCAATTCGATTCAGTTTTTAGTTATTTCGATTTTTTCTCATCCCTATAATATGTTACAATGAAAAATATTTTAAATTCTCAAGAACCAGACATCTATATTATATATTTTTAGTATTAGCAATAGTTAGTGGAAGGGGAAAAAAAATTGTTGGTGATGTTGAAATCATGATTCTCATTTCAAAAAGTTGTAATCTTATTATTAAAGTGAGACTTGCATTTATAATAGTAATGGAGCACAAATTGTCATGAATTATCATTGATAATTAGAAAGGAACAAATTAATTTACGAGTTTATATTTATTAAGCATTTTATTTTTTCTTTAATTTTTTATTTATGAGTTTATATTAATTAAACATTTTTTTTTTCTTTTTTTTTTTCCCTTTCTATCAAGCATCTTAAAAGCAACCAAATAACTAATTAAATTTTAAGTAGTTGTTTAAAAAAAAAAAAAGAAATTTGTATTCCATTTTCATATATAATAAAGTTAATTATATTTAATTATAATTATTATCATTTAATTTATTAATTATTTTTTATTTTCTCATATAATATTCACAAATTATTTGTTTAACTTAATTAGTTTTAAGTCTAAGGATAATCAATTCTAAAAATATATGAAATTTGCGAGAAAACATTTTTTTTTTCTAATTTTATTCAAGTGAGCCTTTTCTCATTTAAACACTAATTAATAATAAAAAATATATAATATAACAATATTAAAATATTATAAATCTGCTACATGAATATCATATCAAAATTGTTTAACAATGTTAATGCAACCATTTAGATTTCGCACGAATTTTATAAAATTTAAATTTGATTTATTTAATAATAAAAATATTTATTTTATTTTGAGATTAGACAAATCGAGTAACAAAATGAATTAGTGAGTTTATATATATATATATTAAAATATATATATATATTTCAAATATTCATATAATATAATTTATATTTTATATAAAATATAATTATAAATTAAAAAAATATATAAATAAAATATTAAAAATTAAAAATATATATAATTTGGGTGAATATCACCACAGGTACAAAACCACTTTCTACTAGCATCAACCTTGAAGCAAAGCTAGTGAATATGATTTTTGCTAAAAAAGGTATAGAATGGCAAAATGTAATAATGGCATTTTGCTTCACATCAGCTTTTGAAATATCTCTTTGATATGCTGCAATTAACCAAAAGTTATTAGCTCATTACAAGCTCTGTACAAAAATATATAGGCAATTTTCATTTTTCTTTTATTCCCCAAAAGGAGAGACAAAGAGCTCCTTATAAACAGGTTGAGGCGTCTGCTGTGTATTTTTACACAGTAATTATTTATGTATCTTATTTTATTTATTTAAAAATTTTTATAAAATTTTAAAAAAATTATATTTTGATAGTTTTTTATTTAATAAATCTATTGATATATTATTTATGCTAAACAAAAATTATTTGGATAGAAAAAAATGTATTAGAAATGCGTTAAATCTAGACCGTTAAATATAATATATAAAATTTCTAATGTATTTTTTCCTATCCAAATAATTTTGGTTTAATATAAAAAATATATCAATAGATTCATTAAATAAAAAATTATTAAAATATAATTTTTTAAAAATTTTATAAAAACTTTTAAATAAATAAAATGGGGCACATAAGCGGTTATTGTGTAAAAATATAGAGCAACCCCTTCAATCCTAAAACAACGCCTTCGAGAAAAATGCTGGCTGATTAATCTAATTAGCTTTTTTGTTGGATTAAGGGTATTTTTAGTATCAAAATATTATACTTAATACCAAAATATTATTCTCATACCAAAAGTATTTTGTTGAAAATATGGACGACATTATTATTATTTTTTTATGATAGAATGAAATTTGAGTGAATATATATTTAATTTTTTAAAATAAAAGAATTATTTTATTAATTTAGTTAAATTTTATGTATTAAATAGTATTTAAAAGAAAAAGAAAAAGTAGGAAAAGGTTAAACGAGGGAAGTTTGAACGACGCCGCTGTTAGTTTTGGTGTCATACGCGGTTTACTTAACATAACCAATACTTCCGCAAAGGACCACTATTTCTTTAGCCGTCAACTGTTTTTCTGTTCTCCTTCTACCTCTCTATTCTCTTAGATTTTACAGAACCTAAGAGCTCGCTCTCCTGAGTCGAAACGACAATGGAGTTCTCTCAAGAAGACTTTGATCGCCTCCTGATGTTCGAGCGCGCTCGAAAATCTGCTGAAGCTACCTACGCCAAGAACCCTCTCGACGCCGACGTGCGTATCTCCGTCTTTTACCATCTCAATACTTACTTATATACTTGATACTAGGGTATTTAGTTTTAAATTGCCAATATTGATTTATACTTGGACGAATGAGTTATGTATATCTAATTCAATTTTATTTTAGTGAATTGTTGCTTAAAAAGGGTTATATATATATATATATGCAGAATCTGACTAAGTGGGGTGGAGCTTTGATTGAATTATCACAATTTCAGAACGTACCGGAGGCAAAAAAGATGTTAATCGGTATTGTTTATTTCTTATAATTAGAATTCATAATTTTTTTTTATTTAGCTCTGTCTTTGTACGTTTATTGAGGTTGATGGAGTGGATTTTAATTATATAGATGCCATTTCAAAATTTGAGGAGGCTTTAGTGATAAATCCTGCAAAGGCTGAGACCTTATGGTGTATAGGAAATGCGAATACCTCTTATGCATTTCTGACTTCTGATTTTGATGAGGCAAAAGGGTATTTTAATAAGGCGTCCTATTATTACCAACAAGCATTAGATGAGGTAATTTATTTTTCTGGTTTTGTGTGTTTTATTTTTAGTTCAATTTTTAGATTTTCAAAAGAAGCATGTGAGTGCCATTTTCCGATGCAGGACCCCAGTAATGAGCTTTATCGCAAGTCTTTGGAAGTCACTGAAAAGGTATAATTGCTTGCAACCTTCTTCTTCCCAAACTGCTTTTGTTGTGATGAATATCGTAGCTCTGAATCCTATCTTATCGTAGCTCTGTTATGTAATTTGCTCTGTTATGAAATTTGCTAGTCATGAATATGAGAGTGGAGACCACCTAATACTTCATATTTGTTAGCAATATTGCAAGCTTGGGGGATGCAGTTCTGTTTTATGAATAATTGTGATGTAGGAATATATAGGGAGAACCGATTTTGGCAAGGTTAGAAACCCCACTACGGTAGATATGGCTAAAGACACCATCTTGGTAAGCCAAGTCAAGGATACAGATAACTTACAATCCTTAGGAATCCACCAAAAAGGAAAAGGAGATTAGAGAGAGAACTACTCACTCAAGAAATGTTTAAGTCTTAGTTATTGTATATCGCATTTAGCCTTAGAATGAGCATATATATAGGCTTACAAAAGAGCTAACTTACATGCATTTAACTTGTTACATTAAATTTAAGTAAGTTAAGTAATTAACACTTAATAACTTAAATCTTTTATAATATAATAACTTATTATATTAACTTCACTTTATTATGTTAACTCTTCTTCATTTCTTCTTCATTTATTCTTCTTTAACTATCAGTTCATTAATGCTCCTGCATTAAATTGACTTCTTCAGGTGTCACTTTTTAAATTGGTTGTCAACTTTCATGCTAATTTTGCTTGGAAGGGGTCTTAGGAACCCTTGGATTGTTACTTAAACAGACTGAGAGGAACTTGGACTATTCATGAAAAAAAATTGAATTACAAAGTGATCATTTGAGGCATTACTTGCCCTATTGATTGATGTGTTAATTTTTATTTCAATGTTTTTTTTCCAAATTTAAGATTTGGGACCTTAAACTACTGATTGTAACTCCCCTCTTCTTGGAATTAAAATCACTAAAATATACAAAGGTATAATCATTTCATCAAGAGATCATCTATACCTGCAATTTTTTTTTTTTTTGCAACTCAGCAGCTCCTGAACAAAAGTCAATTAGTATTATTATTTTTAAGTAATATATTTGATAAATATTAATTTGTCATTATTTATTCTTAGGCACCAGAGTTGCACATGGAGATCCATAAGCATGCAATTGGCCAACAGACTATGGTTGGAGGATCTTCTGCTTCTTCCAATGCAAAGGTATAGACTGTTGATTTTTTCCAAGTGCATATCCTGAATTGTTAGGAATTCCCAGCTTTTGCATGGATAATATCAAATTTTTTGGGGAAAAGCTCAGTTACCCTTTCATTAAAAGATAAAAAAATAATTAAATATAATATCTGTTCTGATCTCAACATAAAATCTTAGAGGTAGATTGAGGCAAATAATTAAGAGATAATGTCCATTCTGATTTCCAAGTTGACCACATTGTAATTGTGGCAAATTTGAAACACGGTAGCACTGTTAAAGGGGAGGAATTGCTGGAATTGAAAGGCAGTTGTTGCAATTGAATGTTCGAGGAGGATATTCATATTCAGGGATATATCCAGCAGAGTAAATTGCAATAACCTTTACAATTATGGACTGAGAATGATTTTCTATGACTTAGACAACACCTAACTAAGCATATGCAATTTGAATTCATAGTCAAATGATAACTTACCCTTGTTGGATCAGTTTGGGTGACGTGTGTGATTGGGATTTGGGTCTGAGTTGGGAATAATTTGATTTTCGAATTCATCTGCCTACTTGTGTTATTTTAGTTACCTGATTGCATTAAATTTCTAATCTGTTTCCTTTAAACATCTGCATTCTGCACCATGTCACCGTCAATTCTTTTTGTTTTATATTAGGTCAATATGCTCCTTAACAATTTGTTGTTTCTTATTATCCATTGCTGATGACATGAACTCCTTTCTGTTGTAAATGAATATTAATATTGCATCTTTGGATAAAATATCTATTAGAGCTGTATGCCTAAGGGAATTGATTTGCTGTGAACAATTGTTTTAGCGGATGGTTACATGCAAAATCCATGCCAACTTAGTCTTGTTTGGCATCTGGATCCTGGTTAAGGTCCTATGCTATCTCACTTTTAGGATCATGTTATAACACGTCTTTGATTAGAGCTTTTGAGCTGTTATTTGTACTCTGTTTTTATGAGCGAAATTTGGTGTTTTTGCACATTCGTGGGTGGCTAGGCTTGATTTCCTTCTTATGCTTGCAAAAGCAAACTGCAGGCTGGCTTTCTTCTCTCTTGTTTTTCCCCTTCTATTTATAGCGGGTGGGATGTTGTCGATTTTATAGATGGTTTGAGAATTGCCCTTCTCCTTTTTAGTTCAAGCCTGATTGGCCATCCCATTGACCAAAAGCCAACTCAACCTCGACCTTAATCTGGTTGGGGTCAACAATATATATCCATTTCCCCAAATCCCTCTAATAAAAGGTTCCTTTGAATCAACTCAAGGGGTTGTGGGGTTCATTTTTTCATGCTCAAGCTTAGGGCAGCAAACGAGCCGAGCCGAGCCGTGTTTTAACTGGTTCGGGCTCGGTCCGTTATTTTTTTTTTTCTGAGCTTGAGCTCAAATTGCTTTCGAGCTCGGCTCATTAAAAGTTTGTTCATAAACTCGGCTCGAGCTTAGTAAAAAGCTCGGTTCGAGCTCGGCTCGTTAATGAATTATTATTGAGCTCGAGCTCGTTTCATTTTAAAGATCGATTGTAGTTCGTTTATAGCTTATTTTACAAATATTCATTTCTAAACTAAAAAAAAATATTTAAAACAAGTATAAATACAAAATAATCCAATTATAATCAAGCACGTTTACGAGCCTATTAATCGAGCATGTTTACGAGCCTGTTCGCGAGCTGTTCACGAGTCTGATCGAGCCGAATTTTGCGTTGCTCAAGTTCGGCTCGTTTATTTATCGAGTCTTAAAATAAGACTCAAGCTTGACTCGTTTATAAAATGAGCCGAACGCGAATAAATTTTTATCGAACCGAACACCGAGCTACTTGCGAATGGCTTGGCTCATTTGCAGCCCTACTCAAGCTCAACTCAAAAAGGGTATTCTAATTCTAAATATTGAAGCATTAATGTTAAAACTTAAATAAACTTGTTTGTAATCTCAAGCTTGAATAAACTTAAGTGAGCCCAAGTTCGACCCCGAAATAATAAATTATAATTAAATATTATCCATAAACTATAATATAAAATATATGTAAAATTAAATACTCAATTAGACTTTTGTTCTATTAGAGTCAAACATTGTTGCACTTTGTTAAGGAGCTAAATTCAATGCTATAGATATATTTTCAGTAATTTTGTTTAGCGTTTTATTTTCTGTTTTTCTCATGTTTGTAGATAAGAATATTGAAATAGTTTCTATTAGTGGGTATTTATTAAGTAAGTTTCTTTATTGTTGTGGAAAGTTATGGTAATGGGTAGTTATCTCGAATTTGTTATTATATTTCTATGTTTAAAAGGTTGTGAGGTAATAAATGAATTAAGCAGAATATTAAACAAGATTTTGAGTTACTAAAACTCAAAAATTGTAGAGTTCTCTCTTAATGAGCTCTAAGAGATCGTAGGGTTCTCTGTTGACGAGTCCTAATTCTATTTCTATAATCAACCACATATACACATAACTAGATCCAAACCTGGGACCATAACATTTGACATCAGAGCAAATAGTTATGGGGGATTTACAAGTTTACAACAGCAATTTCAAGCCTTCTTGACTATGTATCTAGAAAATAGAGCTAGCGTGAGCAAGAGTGTGCTGAATGAGAGCAAAAATGTGCTGCCTATGCAGCAAAACAACAAAAACTTCCATCCCCATTAGAGGAATTGGTAAGAGAAGTTTCAACTACAAGGTTAGATGCTTGTGATGGTGAAGAGAGCCGAATTGTCTATTGTAGTAATCATGAATAGAGGAATGGTGGCAGATTGGGAGCATAAAATGTTGGTTATTCCCAAGGGCCTAAATATTCCAAACTGGACGTTCCCCTTTTTCATGGTTCTAATGATCTTTTAGGATGGCTTAATTGTTGTGAATATTTTGTTCAACATCAATTTATTCTTGAAGGTGAGATGGTTGGGGTGGCTTCTTTTCACTTAGAAAGCGATGCACAAATATATGATTTCTCAAATTGAAAGGGAACGGACCGAATTTTGGGAAGATTTTAAACAACAATGTAATTTGTGTTTGGGTCCTCCCATTCAAAGTAGTAAATTAGGGTAGCCTTCTAAGCTTCACCAACTAGGACCTTTGAAAGATTATTGATGGAAGTTTAAACTATTAGCAATACAAGTGTGTTCGCTTACTCGAGAATAGGAAGTGTTTCATCCTTTTTCGAGGGGGAGTGTGATGTTGAGGAAGCTAAATTCAATAGATATAGATATATTTTCAGTAGTTCTGTTTAGTGTTTTATTTTTTGTTTTTCCCATGTGTGTATATTAGAATATTGAAATAGTTTCTATTAGTGGGTAGTTATTAAGTTTATTTATTGTTGTGGGAAGTTATTGTAGTGGGTAGTTATCTAGTATTTATTATTGTATTTCTCTATTTAAATGATTGTGAGGTAATAAATGAATTATGCTGAATTTTAAACCATAACACACTCAAAACTTTGCTTGACTTGCTACTGAAAAATTCAAATCTAAAAAATCTGAAAAATGTATGCAAGAGAGATATATTATGCAAGTCAAAGTTGACTCTCTTACAAGTGTTCAGATTAGTTAGAAAAGGGTGGAATGGGTAGAAATAGAAGTCAAGGTTATTTAGTTTCCAATTGTTTGAGGAAGTCAGACAATTTAGTGTGTTTATACTATTTCAAATCTTCACTTTGCTCTGTTGACAGCTTCATCAGACTCTTTTATAATCTATTTTTCTTTATTTCGCGTTTCAGGGTTCCAAAAAGAATAATAAGAGTAATGATCTGAAATATGACATTTTTGGATGGATAATCCTTGCTGTTGGAATTGTTGCATGGGTGGGAATGGCAAAATCCCAACTTCCTCCTCCTCCAAGATAAGCCATAGAGTAATATGCCAATGCTTTTGCCAAAACCTTAAAAATTGGTTAAACGATTCAACAGGAAAACATGTAGTCAACTGAGTTATTTGTGTGGTAATTCTGTGCACATGTTTATTTGACCGCTGTTTCATTATTGCTAATTTGGCTAGCATGATTATTTTATGCAAAATTTAGATATCTTTATGTGTAACCAATCTGTTATGTTTTCTTTTTGTCACTTTCATTTGCTTATGGACATGATACTATAAAACTGTGCTGGGGGGGGACATCACATCACATATATGTCATGCAATTTGGAGTATCATCTTATTGTATTTCAGTTGGAATTGAATTTAGGAATTAGTAATTTATGTGGTTCAATGGCCATGGTTGGGCTTCCCTTTGTTCTTATTAAGCACCTTCCCAAGAAGAGAAAAAAAAAGAGGTGCTAATTCTTTATTATTTCTATTTCAAATTCCATAATATTCAAACAAAAAGTTAAATATTCAGTATAGGGAATGAAGCTTGAGGCTAAAGGGTAAAATAGCTGCACAAACAACTGCTCTAATAATTTCTGAAATTATCCAGAGGATTCAAGAGAGAGAAAATTGTTTAACTTATTTAACTTCAGATCTTTTGATATTTTAATCCTGTGAACGGAATCCCACATTTATGTACTGTGACAAATGAATGTCTTTCTGTGATAAGAGGCATGGATATTCAGAATGAAAGGTCAAAATCTCAGAGCCTGAACAGTAATGCACGTATTCCAGCTGGCAAAAAACAAAAGAGAAATTTGCTTCCTCTTTCTATTTCCCTTCAAATAAAATATGTTGACTTTCATTTGGGGTATCAACTCATCATAAATTCATGCATATATCATAAAAATTATCTGATTTGCTTACTGGCTATACTGTTTATCACTTGTTTCTCCTCCTTCTGAGCTATTTTGCTGATCATCCGAAACATTTACACTGGCAGTGACAAATGGTAGGTACTTGATCTTCTAGGACTCCATCCATTACAAAAGTAGAAATGCATGGCACTTTTGACCATAAAAAGGTGTTATAGTTGAAGTTTACTTGATCTCTTTCTACATTTCATGGCTTCATTCAAGACATGTATTCTCATTGTTACAATTAAATCTAGAGATATCATATCACTTGTTGGTTCTGACTTCTGATGGACCTTTCGTTGCCCCGATGCTTCTATTTGCTATCCCTGGTTCTCTGCCACGCTTCTATATACTAGATAGCCATTTCGCATTTAAATTTACTGGGTGGGATTACTTTTGCAGCAGATTTTTTTGTGTGTAATCTTGAACTTCACCTGTAGTGGATGTTGAGGGGTTTTACGTATCATAATGTGTAGTAGGGGCGGATGCAGAAATTTAAAAAGGGAGATACTATGATAAATTTTATAGATGAAAATATTCTTTGAACAACTGGTAAAATTAATGTTAGTTTTACATGCAAATAAATTAAGAGATACATTACATCTTTTCTTTTTTCAACCATTTTAGCGAGCTCAGTAATTCCTTTCGAATTTAAAAAGTGAATTATCAAGAAAAAAAAAAAAGTGGGGGAGATAAGAGAATGGGGAGTTTGAGTTGAGAGTCGTTAGGTTAATTTTAAGTTGTCCTTTTGTTTTGAAGAAGCATAATTTATTATTTTAGCCTTACTTATTAAAAAAATTGCAAAAATCAAAGGCACTTAGGCTTTACTTGGATCCGCCAATGATGTGTAGTATATTTTCTGAAGGGCAGTGGAGATCAAATTCAAGGATTATCTTGCTGCTTCAGGTCCACCACTTTCTCTTAATGGAATGAAGTGCTGGATAAAGCTGTCAAATTCACACTGGACGCCTTTCTATTAGTGTAAAACACCAAAGAAATCTGTGAGAATATTTTTTTTTAATATTCCACCTGGTTTGTTGGTGTTGGCAAGTAGCATGATATATATATATATATTTTATAAAAAAAATCTTTCATTCATAATATATTAAAAAAATTACAATAAAAATAAATACAAAATTAGTTTTATCCTTAAATTTTATTCATTAAATTATTAGAACAATAATATCTAACTCATCAGCTATAATTGATACATCAGCAGAAAATACGTTCCACTCAAATTAATATCAAGTTGTTTGATGATGTCGATTGTTGAAAATTAGATAAAAACTTTTCTTTATATTAGACAGACAAATAAACCTTTATATAAAAAGATAATTTCAATTTTTTCAAATAGAAAATACATAAAATAAATATAAATATAAATAAAGAAAATTATATCTAACATCAAAATCTTATTTAAAATAGTAAAAAATAACCTAAGATAAAATTAATACTGTAATATTTTTAGGTAATCGATATCAAATAAAAATGATAATGGAGAATGAGAGAAACAAAATGCAATAGAGTAAAAAGAGGAGAAGAGAGACAAAGAGAGAGACGCAGTTAGGGTAAGAGTCTAAATTGTTACTTTTATAATCGATATCAAATAAAAACGATAATGGAGAATGAGAGAAACAAAATGTAATAGAGTAAAAAGAGGAGAAGAGAGGCAAAAAGAGAGACGCGGTTAGGGTAAGAGCCTAAATTGTTACTCTTATAATATAGCATGATAATTTTAAATCAATATAAGTTTTTAATGAATTCTACATTGATTAGTTTTTTGGTTTAAGGATTTTTTTTTTTTTTTATATAAGAGATGCTCTCAGAAGTTGTCCTAGAGAATTGTTTTCCTGCTGCAAAGGCAGCTTGCTTTTTTGCAGTTGTTGAGTCCTTCCTCTTTGATTGGTTCCGATTGGTGGAGTTACCATTGATAGTATTTGTCTATAGATTTATTTTTCCTTAGAACATCCAATAGTTCATTTTGCGGTTCTCCCATCCAGTGTTTGCTGCTGAAGCAATACAGGACTTGGTGGGGTGTTTCTATATTACCTGGAGTCATGCTTTCAATAAAGCAATACTGAATATCTTATAATAAAGGGTTGTGATATTTTGCGGGGGAGGGAACATCCACTTGTATTCATTAACCTTTTGTGATGAGTGGATTATATACTCAAATAAATAATGTAGATTTAGTTATAGGACCCAATAATCTCGGATACTTTTTGTGGGGAGAAAGAATGTGTACAAATAATTGGATGTTGATACTAAGAAAAAAAAAAATTCAATGTATTTCTGTTAGTACATTGTGTTTATTGTAGAAAGAATGGTGAAGAATATTGTGCTTGTTTCAGAAAGAATGGAGAAGAAAGTGGGATGTTCTCATATTGTTTGAGTTTTGATGTGTGGTAAAATTTGAAGTTCTATTTGTATAGTTTCTTCAAGGAGTTATTATTATTATTATTATTAACCCTTTCTGGGTTCTTGGGAAAGCCTTAAATTGAGATACTGATGTAGTTTTATTTGTTCATTAACCAGTTGTGTGAATCGAGTTGTTCTCACTAATGCTTTGGCGAAAACAGGAAAAATTCTTAGTCGTAAGATTATAAACTATTAATAGTGATTAAATATTATTAAATAATAATTATTTATAAGATTAATATAATAATTAACTATTTAAATCATGAATTTATATTATAATTAACAAATTGATATGTCATATTATCGTTAATTAATTTATAATTATACATGATAAATTAAGTTTGAAAAGAAAATTGTTAATAGTTGAAAAGAAAATTGTTACAATTGTGTGTGAGTAAGTTGTTTTATAGGTTAAATTGTTAAACTCTGTTAAAAACAAATTAATAATTAAATATAATTTATGGGACCAACTAATAGGTGCATATCCTGGCAGTCATGCACCAAAAATTTATATAAGGTGTATATATATAGAATCCTGTACCAGTAGTGGACTGTCTACATGCACTTTTTAGTAATTGGATTTTAAAAGATTAATTTATAATTTAATTATTGCTATAATTGCAAGAAAAATGTCCATATGTGCTTGTAAGTGAATGATTAAAAAAAAAATTCTTATACTAACACTACTCCTTACCTTCTTTCCTTATTTTTCTCTTTGTTGCTTAAACTCCCATTGTATAACTATTTAGTAGTCACCATTTTTTATATTATTTTTATCTCATAATAAATATTTTAATTAATTAATTTATTTTTTTAATTTTCTTTCACCTTTTTAATTCTCTTACACTTTATATCTCTTAATTATTATTTATATTTTTAATATATTTTTTAATTAGTATATTATTGTACTGTTATGATAAAATATAATTTATTTTAAAAAATAAAATAATTAAATTAGAATAAATAAAAAAAATAAAATATTTATTATGGGACGGAGGTAATATTTAATACTTATCTTAAAAATTTTAATTATTCTAAATTTATTTAAAATAATAAATTATTAGATTTTTAAATATTTTTATAATTTAAAAATTATATTACTTATATTATTTACCACTTGAATTTTCAACATTTAATTTTTAATTTAATTAAAAATCACCTTAAATAAAATTTTTAATTTTTTAAAATCTATAAAATTATATATACATATATATATATATATATATTAATATATAAACTTAAAAATAATATTGTTATTGTCGTTAATAATATTATGATTGTCGTTTTCTAAACCAGATAAGTTTTCCTTTTGTGGTCTTTTCAATTCAGTAGAATGATGTTTTCTGGTTTGGTAAATAAAAAGTAAGTCTAAAAGAATGGATAATACCAACTAAAAAATGGGTGTCAATTTTTGTTATTTTTCAAATCAGGATCACAAACTCTAGCAATCAACTGAAGATTGGAATAAGGGTATCAATGTGAAATCAAAGGTACCATATCTAATATAAGTGGGGTGCCCTCACCATTATTGGGAAGCTAGAAATGCAGAGCAATGGGTACAATATACACTTGGCATTAAGGATTGCGACTTATTGCAAAAGGAAAGGTTATTGTGAAAAAAAGATCAACAACCAAATCTTAAATGCTTGTACTCTGGACAAGAATCAAATGATTTTGTTTAGAGACTATTTTTGATGAGAATTTATTGGGTGATTTAATTAGTCAAGTCATGTACTACTAATAGTAGTTGTAATAGTATTAGTACTCTCCATTTCTTAATATAAAAAATGTGCGTATGATAAAATTTTTTATGTAATTTTTAATTTTTTTATGTTTAAAAACTACATTAAATTATTTGATTATTTATTTATTTATTTATTTTATGATAGTTGTTAGCTATTAATTAGAGAAACAACTGTTGTTTGAATTTTTTTAAAAAAATTTAAATTATAACTTTTTTAGAAAAAATTCATGCTTATTTAAATAAAAAGATTAAATTAAATTATAAAAAAACATTTAAATGAAAAATTAAATATTAACAGTTATCCTTAATGGTCTTTAAACATATCAACACAGCTAATAATAATTTTATCAAATACTTGTAACAATTAACTATTAGGTAATAATTATCAGCCACCAACTAACAGTTAACAACTGTTATAAACAACTAAATCAAATAGGGCTTAAGTGGGTAGTGCATTTACTTTTAAAGCTTTGATAGATTGTTAGTTTATTATATAGTTTTTAGTGTTATTGTATTAGAAAAAGAATGTTTTTCTTTTTAAGATTTTGCGTGGTTAGATTGTTCTCATAAGAATCGTGATATTAGTAGTTAGTGTCAAAAGAAAAATAATTTGTAAAACACTACACTTATTTTTAATAGATCGTATGTCTAGCAGGGGAAAATTCATACCCCAGACTTCCTCAAAGGAGTTTAAGGCCCTTATCATCTAAAGTGTTAGGTGGTATTGGAAAAAAAAGGTTTAATATCAAATAATATTGGTTTTTACATATATTGGGGATATTTGTTTGCACGATGAAAGAAGTCAAATCGTCGTTTTGTCACTTAAAAAACACGCATCATGATTTTTAAAAATATGACGGTGATTGTTTAAGAGTTTCGATTGGTGATTTTTGAAACTCAAAACGTGAAAATTAAAAGTTACTTTTCTTAATTTTTGAAAATACATTTTTTAATTGTATTTTTTGAAATTATTTCTGACAAAATGAATGAGAAAAAGAAAAAACAAAAGAAGAAGAAGAAGCATATGATATTTTTGGTCTGAAATAATTTGAAATTATTTCAGACCAAAAATATCATATGCTTCTTCTTCTTCTGTTTTTTCTTTTTCTCATTTCTTTTGCCTTTTCTAGTTTTGAAGTCAGAATAGTCTGATTTATTTTTATTTTTTAAATTCGCTGAACATAACTATTTTTTCGCTAGAATTTCTTCAAATGTGTTAGATTATTTGGTATTTATGATTTTTCTTCTTTATTTTATGGGTTTTCTTCTTCTTCCTTTTCTTGTATTTATTTTCATCTTGCTTTGTTTTTGTTTATTTGCATTTTCTGAAACTTTGATTTTGGTTTTGATGGGTTTTCAGATCTAATTTATTTTTATTTTTTAATATATTGAATACAATTGTGTTTTTCACATAAGTTTAATTTTTTTAGGCCATTAAAATAAACTTTAAACATGAATTAATTTTTACACAGATTTAAGAGTTTTAATTATATAGTGATTAATGGAAATAATTTGAGGAAATATAATAGTTTTTCTTTTTTTAATTTGATGTTCTTTTTAGTTTTTTTATATTTTAATCATCTATTTTATTTAAATACAAAAAAAAAATATAATTATTTATTTCAAATATTAAAAAGTCGATTAAATTCAAACACTCAAACATTTTTTTAATTTATTTTAAATCTGATTCATAATAAAATCTTAAATTTATCTATCCCCATTTTTTAATCCGGACGCCAAACACCCCATCATAATTAACAATGACAAAAAGACTTAAAACTGAACTCTTACATTATGTTTAATGAAGTATTAGGTCTAAAAACTTCAATTTTTTTTCATTTAATTTATTTGTTAATTATTTCTTTTTAATTCAATCTAACATAATTTTTCAAATTTTTACTAATTTCAATAAATTCAATCTTAATTAGACTTATTATTAAATTATAGTTCAGTAATTAAATACTTAATTATAGTATAAAAATAACTTGTTTTAATTCGAGTTCTTAAAATATTTTATAAAACTGAAAAATCTCAAATTTAAATTAATAATTATATTTTTAATTTGAATAAATATCAAATTTTAGTTTTTTTTTTTTTTTTTCTTATAAACCAAAGCTTGTGGGTCCAAAGGCATTAATTATCTTTAAAATAGAGTGGTGTATGCAATAATATACAAGAAACAACATTGCATTTGAGGTCATTGTTTTAGGCTATTCTCATGATTTGTGCTTGCAATTATTTTACTCACTCTATTAAGTTGAAATTTAAGTTTGCCTTTGAGTTCTTGTATATTTGGATAGATGATATATATAAGGTACCATGTGAAAGTGAAACACACTCCTGGGCTCCCTTTTCTGTCACGCAAATGAACGGTGGCCATATACTATTGGTTCCACTGTCTTTTCATACTTTCTTTTTTTTTTTTTATTTTAGCTTCCGTTATTAAATTATTTTCATAAAAATCACAATATTAATAATTAATATTAATAAAAAAATATTTTTTATAAAAAATTATACTTATTTTAATAAATTACATATCTAATTATTAAAATGAATATTTAAGCACAATACCTTTTCAAAAAAAAAAATCTAGGTCTTGACGGTTTTTCTTCTCTTAACATATACCCAAGAATTTGAGCTAATATTTTTAACACATATGAATCACTAAATGATGTATCATATATATGTATTTAAATAATAATTACATATAATTATAGTTTCTTTAATTTTGATGGTTATTAGAAAGAGTATATATATATATATATATATATGATATGATTTCATTTTCTATTGCCTCTTTTATAGTCACATCCTTAAATTGCTAGTTCCACTTCCTTGATATATATTAAAGGAAAAACATAAAAATCAAGATTAGTCTTATAATTTCCTCTCTTGTGAGCATTATTAAAACAAGAAGTAACAATTATAATTAATAATTAATTACATATAAAAAGGAAATTAACCTTCATTTTAGAAGAAGATAGATGTCTCATGTTAAGAGGTAATGATACCTACTAGAAAGGCTAAATCATTATTATGTGTTAATTTCTTTATCCACATATTTGTGTGAGAGTGTGAGACAATGTGTGTGTGTGCTTAGCTCACAAATACTAATAAAAAAACAGTTTAATGATGAAAAGAATTTAAAATTTTGTATTTTTTTCAATTTTGTATAAAATTTTAAATTTTGTTAATTTTGTTTTAAATTTTAAAATTAATTATAATTGTAATTAATTTTTAAAATTAATTTTTTTTTTGTTGTTTGATGTGGCATCTGATATGAATTAAAAATATTATTTTATTATGAAGTAAAATAATTTTAAATAAAATAAAATAATTTTAAATAAAATAATATTTTAATTTGATATATATATATATATATATATATATGATTGTAAATATTTATTTTATTTTGAATAAAATTTTAAATTTAATTTTTTTCTCTTTGTAAATAAATAAAGAAAGTTAAAATTTAATTATGTAAACAGAAATTAAATTATTAATCTGACAACATCAAATATTTTGTTTTTCAAAATATCTTTCAAATAAAATAAAATCTTTTGACCAAAGTAATTTTTCTCATAGCCAAACATATTATAGTGATGATTACTGCATAATTAATCTAAATGTAAAATGATTTTGCCAATAAATAAAAATAAAATAATATTTTTAATTGACATTAAATGCCACATTAGACAATAAAAAATCCTCTTAATTTTTAATTTTGAGGATTGGTTATATTGAAAAGTATTGCATATTGAATATTGATAAAATATATAAATAATTTATAAGTAAATGGATGTTAAATTTAATAAAAGTTAATTAATTTTGTATAAGTGTATTATAATACTTATTCATATATGTGTACGAGCTATAGATTTGAATATGATATTATAATTTTATATCCAAACATAGTAAATTATGAAATTCATGTTCAAACTTCACTTTAAACTGAAAAAGAGATATCAGCTGATTCATTTGTTAATAAGGTCTATTGATATTGGATCACATACCAAGTTCAATTGCACTTAAGAAATATATAAAAAAAAAATATCTCACATTAAATAATAACAAATGTATAAATGAGTATTAGACCTAGATATTAAAACTAACAAAAGCTAATAGATGTTGTACAAGTGAATTATAATACTTATACATTTATAAATTTATGTATATAAAGTCTCATGAATTTTAATAGGCCACAATTGCAATAAATTTTAAAAATTAAAATAAGATTGATAAAATTAAAAAAATATTAAATATTAAATTTTTTTAAGTGATTAACCCAAAACAAGCAACATAAAATTATTTAGCTCATTACTATAAGTGGTGAATATATAATTAATTATCCACTAATCAAGGTTTGCAAAGTAACCACACACATAACCCACGATATATTTTTTCGACACTCTACTATTATTTAAACAAATCAAACCCACACATGAAATTTGCAAATCCTCTCGTATATCAATCTCTATACAAAACATTTCCTCTTAATTAAAAATCTTCATTCAAATGAAGATTTCAATGCTAGTAATTCACTTTTCATTCCTAGTATTTTCTTTAGCAATAACTCCATGGCCTCTCACTCTCTTTGTTCTCTTCTCATTATTCTCTTTCTCTTTGAACTACTGGTTAGTCCCTGGAGGTTTTGCATGGAGAAACCATAATTATCCTCATCAAAAACTTGCTGGTCCAATTGGTTGGCCAATTCTAGGCTTTTTACCCCAAATGGGTTCACTTGCTCATCACAAATTGGCTTCAATGGCTAAGTCATTTGGTGCAAATAAGCTTATGGCATTTAGTTTAGGAACAAATCGAGTGATCATTAGTAGCCATCCAGACACTGCTAGAGAAATCCTTTCTGGGTCTTGTTTTTCTGATCGTCCTATAAAAGAATCAGCTCGTTTATTAATGTTTGAGAAAGCCATTGGTTTTGCTCCTTCTGGCGATTATTGGAGACATCTGCGTAGAATTGCTGCTAATCACATGTTTTCTCCTAAGAAAATTTCAGGTTTAGAGCCACTACGACAACGATTAGCTGATAAAATGGTTTTTGAAGTGAGAAAAGAGATGGAGGAGAAAGGATTTGTAATGTTGAGAGAAATACTGCAAAAGGGTTCTTTAGGTAATGTATTAGAGAGTGTTTTTGGGAGTAATGTATTAAAGAGTAATTATTATAATGATTATATAGACAAGGAAGAGTTATTAAGTTGTATGGTTAAAGAAGGATACGAGTTAATTACAAAGTTTAATTTGGAGGATTATTTTCCTTTAAAGTTCTTGGACTTTTATGGGGTTAAGAGAAGATGTTATAAGTTAGCAAGTAAGGTTAAAAGTGTTGTAGGTGAAATTGTGAGGGAGAGAAAAAAAACTGGAGATTTTAGCTGTGGAACTGACTTTCTTAGTGCCTTACTATCTTTGCCTAAACAGGAGCAACTGAATGAATCTGATATGGTGTCTGTTTTATGGGTAAACTCTTATTATACTTTTTTCTATTTCATTTTTTTTTACTATGCATTATAAAATAAGTATTTGATTATAGAGTTATATTTCAATGTATATTTTTAAAATAAAATATTATTATTTTCGTAATTTATATAGCTATTATCATGATCAATTAACGAGATAAAATATATTTATTAGTATTTATTAGATTATGATAATAATAATATAGGTTATATAAATAGTAATCTCCTTTAAAATATTGACACGTGCAGCCAAATTAATATCCAAATTTCTTATTTATTAGGAAATGATATTCAGAGGAACAGACGCAGTTGCCATTCTTCTTGAATGGATCATGGCTAGATTAGTCATGCATCAAGAAATCCAAGCAAAGGCTCAGCAAGAACTTGACAAGTGCATTGGCGGCAACCGGCAGGTGCAAGATTCCGATATCCCTAACCTCCCTTACCTCCAAGCCATAGTCAAAGAAGTTTTAAGAATGCATCCACCTGGCCCACTACTCTCCTGGGCCCGCCTTGCCACTCACGATGTTCACGTGGACAAAATCTTAATCCCAGCTGGCACTATAACTATGGTCAACATGTGGGCCATAACCCATGACTCATCAATCTGGAAAGATCCATGGGAGTTCAACCCGGACCGGTTCATAAATGAGGACGTGCCAATAATGGGTTCGGATTTAAGACTCGCACCATTCGGATCAGGCCGGAGGGTTTGTCCGGGCAAGGCATTAGGCTTAGCCACGGTGCAGTTATGGCTCGGACGGCTTCTACACCAATACAAATGGTTACCAGTGCAACCAGTGGATCTCTCCGAGTGCTTAAGGCTCTCCCTTGAAATGAAAAAGCCACTAGCTTGTCGGGCAGTCCATCGATGACTCAACTGTAAATTAAGTAAAGTGGTTAATTAAAAAGAAGAAATTATCTAAAGTTTGTGTAATAAATATAAAAATAGGCTGAAAGCAAAGCTTGTGTGTGTTAGCATAAAATTGGCCAACTTCAAAATGTGTAATAGCTAAGTTTCAAGAGCTTTAAAATTTAAATAACTACTTTAATTATTTATGCATAATTAAATTATTATTACAAATTTTATTAATTATAAGATTTGATTCATGGATAATTCACATAAATCAAGCCAAATTTATAATTAAATTATGTTCCTTACAATGCAATTAAATGTAATTTAATAGAAATAGTCAACTAAAAATTCACTTAATTAATTATTTTTACACTCAATTATATGAAATAACAAGTGCAACTTTAATGTATTTTAATTATATTTCTTAATATCAAGTGTTTAATTAATTATTCAATGAATTCTCCCCCTATTTTAACATTCCTATACCACATCAAGAAATATTTTTTTTCATCCACACTAATAATGTAATTTTCAACATTATACATATAGTTGGTGTGTCTCATAAGAGTGAATTAAATTATATGAAAAATAAATATTTATTGTGTTTTTTTCATCTTAACTTAATTCGAATGAAAAAAATAAAAGTTAAGTGAATTAAAAATCTGAAAAAAATCATCATTAGAATAGAAAAATATTAAAAAATAAGAGTTATTTTAGAAATTAGAATGCACTAATAGTGTTTAAATAGTGTTAATAATGAATCAATCATCATGTTCAAATATATTGTTAATATTTCATTTTATTTAACTGATATTAATTGTTAGCTGTTACTAATAACTGATAGCGGATGACTGTGAGTTAATAACTGATTATTATAAGTGTTTAGTAAAATTATTATTAGTTGTTAGCTGTTGATATGTTTAGAATCATTAATAAATATTACAATTTAATTTTTAATATTATTTTAAAATAATAATTTAATTTTTTTATTTAAATAACTAGAAGTTGATTAAAAAATTTAAAATTTGAGTTTTTATAAATAATAATTATTTAACTACCTAATTATTAATAATAATTATTAAAAATTAAAATATAAATAAATATATCAAAAAATTTTATCAAACACCCATTAATTAAAAAAAAAAGACAACCATACTCAGCCAGTTTCAGGTAGAAGATTAAATAATTAAAAAATAATTTTATTTAAACAAGTCGTAATTAGGTTTGGTGCTTTATTCACTACAGCGCGCTTTCTTGCAATAAAGCTTATATTTTTTTTTCTATTTTCGTCGATGCTCAAGTGATTAATTATATTTCTCTTTCGACGGATGGTTGAGAGTTTTTAACCTTTATTAATTAAGCCATAATAATTTAGTCTAAACAAATCAAAGACTAATTAACAAGATATCTTGTCTTTTCTTTTCTTTTTTTAATTTAATAGGATTAATTATATTGACACCCTATATTTTTTTATATAATACTAATACGTCCTTATATTTTTAAAATTATACTAAAATACTCTTATATTTTATCACCGTTATAATTTGAGATCTTTCTATTAAATAATCTGTTAAATTAATATAAAAAATTCATAATATCCTTCATTTACATTTTAATTTTAACTTGAGAGCTATCCGATACAAATTCTTTCAAAAACAGTTTATACAAACTAAAACCACCACTAAAAATATTTCCTTATTCAACTGGTACCATCACCACCACCACAAACACACCACCACCACCACCACTACCACTAAAAAAATATCAAAAACACCATTCAAATTTATAATCTCTGCAATTACCAAAAAACAAAAATAATCCATAAATCATCAAACTAACCCACTTCGATGCACTAAAACTACAATAATCCATATCAAAGTATAAGTAAAAAAACCTAGTTCAAATTCATTCAAAATAAAATAAATCATGCAAATTAAAGTTGAAATTATACATAAATAATTTCATCCATAATATACCCGACTCGTTCACTTAGTTTCAACCAAACTTACAATATTCACTTTTCAACTCATCCTAACTATGAGCCTATTCAGGAGAATTGAAATTCTTGACCTCTATTATCCCTCACTCGTTGTTAAAGAAGCCTTAATTTTTGCTCCCAAGAGTTTGACTTTTCCCTCGTTTCTAATAGAAGAGGAACATAATGATCTCAATTTTGCTCTTAATCTTTTAAACCATTTACTCTATTGAGAAAATTGAAAAAATTTGACAAAAGAATGTTATTGTATAACGGTGACAAAATACAATAGTATTTTAATATAATTTTAAAAATATAAAAACTTATTAGTACAATACGAAAAAGTGCGGAGGTATCAATATAATTAACCTAATTTAATAATTAATTAAAAATTAGAAGCTGCAAGCATTTGATTCTAAGTGTGACCCTTTCTTTTTTCCTTTTTAACCATAATTTGAGTGATATAATGAATTGATTTTTATTTATTGTAATAAATTATATATTTAATTTAATTTTATAAAATTTAACTGTAAAAATTAAATTTTAACTGATAAGATAGGAAATAAATTTAATTCATCGATAATTTTTTTAAAGAAAAGTGAAATATTATTGTTGAGAATCAAAGGTTATTACATCCAATAAGAAATCTGATTGGCCATAAAGCTAAACTACAGAATTCTCCACCTGAGAAGCATACCTAGCCAATAAATGAGCAGTCTGGTTAGTTGTTCTTCTAACAAAATCATATCTAACCGGACTAATACCCTGCATGATGACTTCACAATCCTCAATCAACAACCCAAAATTGGATTGATTATAATCAGAGTCTCGCAAAGCATGGATGACAAGCAAAGCATCAGATTCAAACACCACCTAATTTAAATTCATAGATTTAACCCAACTCAACGCCTCCCTAAAACTCAAACATTTTGCTTTTTGAGGAGAAAGCACACCATTAATAGAAGAGTCTCCCATCTCGTCCCGTTAATACCCTTCCCTTCCCTCGAACCACTACCCACCAGAAAGTATTCATCATTCTTTCTAATTCAGCACATAAATCCAGTGGCAACAAAAAAACATTCGTAGCATAGTTGAGGACTCCCTGTGCCACTGTCTTCAACAGGACCTCCTTATCTACTTGGGATAGCAATTTACGCTGCCACCCTTGAAGCTTTTTTAAAATTAATAATGACATTGAAATAATTTTCAAATGTGCATTTTATATAGATATGTATAACGATTTCCCTAAAGAGTATTTTTAAAACCGCTATTTCAGGTAAAATATAATTATAAAATAATTATATAAAAAAATATAAATAAATTAATATAAAAAATAATTTAAATTTAAAAATAAAATATATTAATGAAATTATATTTCATTATAACCACTATTATCCTAAATGATAAATTAAAATTTATACTTTTCACTCGTTTATTTTATTTATTTAATATTATATAAATTTCCACTCGTTATAAAAACCTTATATATAATAATGGCTAGAATATATTGTCGTTTTGGACAAAGCATGTTCCTTAAACTTGTACATATAATGGTTAAGATATTTTATAACATTGCACCCTAAAGTTTTGGCTTTTAAAGATGCAAATCTTTATTGCTTTCTTTTTATTTTATTTACTTTTTTATTCTATCCTTACAGCTCTAAAGGCTAAGGCCTTTAGCCCTTTTTTCCTTTTCATAAATTAAAACGATAAATGCTCCACAAATGCATCATTGTAACTTTGTTAAAGTAGATGTCATGACGTTGCTGTCTATGATTGGTTCTTTTGTATAACAATTATAAAGATTTGTCTTACACACTCGCTTTTTGGTGCAATATTGCAAAAAAGATGTTCGTTGAATGTCGATGTTTTATTTGTTCGATTATTATTAATTAATTAAAGATTGTAATGTGATGTTTAAATCACATTATTAATTAAACTACTTTTAAGAACAAGTAGTTTAAGCTTAATTATTAGAGCTTTCTCATCCTCTCAATTTAGATCTCAACTCTAAAGTAAGCTATTATGTATTATGCAAGCTAATTATTTAATGTAAATTAATAATTATTGCCCTTAATTATCTTTAATATTATTATAACTTCTACATAATATTATATTATTTTGAAGTTGATGATCATTAAAGTAATTAATGTGATTTTAATTTTATGTAAAGATAGGAGCATCAATAATCTTTAATATCTTATTGTCATAGTAATAATGATAATAATAATCTGATCAATATCTTCTTGTAAGACCAAACTAATAAGATCATTCAAAGGTACAAATTAAAAATTAAATGTGTGATATTAATAGTTTTTTTTTTCTAATTAGTTTGAATTAATTTAAAATATTAAATTTTTAATATAAATTTATAAGAGTTAATTTAACACTTTAAAAAATTATATATATATATATATATATATATATATATATATATATATATAAGATCCAATACATATAAGTTGATATCATAACATGAAAATGATCAATGTATCTAATTTTGTTCTATTATAATTTAATTCAGTCTATAATGAGTTTTTTTTAATTATCTTTAATTTAGTTATAGACTTTCAATTTTATCTTATTATAGGTTTCTTTCAATTGTTTTTCGTTAAGTTATGAATTTTCAAATTTATTTATTTTTTCATTTTTATTGAACTTTTAATTGTACCAACTAAATTTTTATTTTAAATTTATAAGTGTCAATTAGATTTAATAAAAAATTATTTTAATTCTGTTATCATTTAAAGAGAGCGTTAAAATATGAATTTAACTATAATGTTATTTTAATGTAATAGCCTAATTGGTAAATATTTAGATGTAGGATAATAAAGTTTCAAGATTGAGTTTACTAATGTGTATATAGTTAATTAATTTATTGTATTATTTATAAATTTGTGGTGTGATTACAACTTTATTTGGGCAAATGTTTTTGAATGTTACCCTTTATATATTAGCGTATAAAATATGAAAATTTTATTTAATAAAAAATAATAATAAGCTTTCATCAAATACCTTGCAGAATAGGAAACTCTACAAATATCATGAAGCAATAGACTATAGATCCCATAAGAGTTTATTTAAAGTAGTGTTTGGCAACATTAAACTTGGAGCCATAATAAGTTAACCAATATGAATAAAAATTGACTTTTCTGTAAATATGTTTGATATAGAGTCTTCAATTTCTATTTAGCAAGTGATTTATACTACATACTGAAGCTCATATACCATTCACTTCCATCACATTGCTCAACAGCATTTTTACAACAGTTTCATTTTCACACTCCAGCACTACTCTGAATCCCTTATTCCTAGCTAATTGCAACCCAATGAATATTTTCCAAAGTTCTGCAATCATGGTAGAACAAGCACCGAAATTAACAGCAAATACACCTAACCATGCCCCAGATTACGAACGGATCAAACCTTCAGCTGCAGCTAGGCTTGTGCTTGGGCTAAAGGAGCCATCTTCTTTCACACACTTAATTTAATAATTAATATACATCTCAATACTAAAATAAAATTCACATGGACTTAACGCTAGGTTAGTCTAGCCAGTTACAAAAAGCTACACACACGCACACACAATAAGTAGTAGATTGGATTTGAATGGTTATATAATATAATATAATATAATATAATATAACTCCAAAAGTATAAAATATAGAGTAATTGTATAATTTCTTGATGCATGATTAATTTAATTTTTTAGATACATAGATTTAAATTTAAAATTTTAATTTCAAATTTCATATTTCAAATTTATGATTTAAAATATATAAATTTATAAATCTCTTATTTGGATAGTATCAATAATTTAGATTTTAAATTTTAAAAAAAAAATAGAAATTTTAAGTTAAAAATAAATATAGTAGATTTAAAATAATTAAATAAAAAAAATATTTGAAATATTTAATTTTTGAAGTACTATATTTCATTAAATATTTAAATTAAATTTAAATTCACTTAATTTTTATTAACTAAATAAGATGTTTGTCTCAAATTCAAATTTATAATTCAAATCATTGTTATCCAAACGGACTATTAATTAATTTTAAATTCATTAAGTTGAATTAATAAGAAATTTATTATTTATTCCTAAATTTATTAATACATTAATAATTGAATATATTGATATTAAATTAAAATTAAAATGACAAATGTATGAACAATTTATATTAGAAGAAGATAATATAATAAGAATGCATTTAATTAGATAAGCCTGTGGCCTTGGTGAGACTCTTTGAAAGCAAAATGACTAGAAGGAACCTTTTGGGTCTATTAGAAAGCCCAATTGATGGCCATTGGGCTTTAAAAAAAATCTATACAAGCTCAATAGGATATATATATATATATAATGTAATTTATGAACCTTATTTTATTTCTTTAAATATAATTATGTGTTGAAAGACTACAAAATAAAGTACTTTCAATGTTTTGATGGTTAAGTTATAAATTTTTTATTTTTTTACATTAGACAATTATTCTTTTCATCTCATTAAATCTTTAATATATTTAAAACTAATTGTTTACAATAAAATATTGTACCAAATGAAAAAAATATATATATTTGTAATACTTATTATTTCATTATCTATTATATTTTCTTCTTTTTAGGAAAAAAAGTTGATAGTCAATATTTATTTTTATGTTTATTATATATAAATATGAAGTTAGGTAAAAAAATTAATTAATATATATATATATACACACACACTAAAAATAAAATATGACACTCTATATATTATCACTATTGTATTATTTTATTTTTTTATAAAATTTTAAAATTTTTATATAATTTTAAATATTTAATATAATGTTGAAAATAAAATCTAAAATAAATCATAGAGTGTTGAATATGAAAATTTAAGAATTTTTTAAATTATTTATATAATAATTTATTTGAGCAAAATTAAATAAAAAAATAAATTTATTTGATTCGTTATTTTCATTTATAATATGACATTCTTTTATATCATACTTATTTATAATAACACTCATAATTTTATTTAATTTTCTCCATATTGTTATTTATTGAATATTTATTATAATAATAATAAAATATAATTATTAAATTAATTCGTAATCTTTTTAATTTTGAGAAAATATATACTTTCATTTGAATTTTAGAAAGATTTATAAAAATTTAGTATATCTTGATTCTCTTTAGTAATAACTATTTCGTTGCATTTTGTCTATTCAGAGTATCTAATTTAATGAATTATTTGTAATTATTTTTCCTTGGCTAATGAAATTTTTTTATTAAATCAATTATTTTATT
Organism: Aleurites moluccanus; assembly: GCA_948193065.1. Taxonomy (NCBI): domain Eukaryota; kingdom Viridiplantae; phylum Streptophyta; class Magnoliopsida; order Malpighiales; family Euphorbiaceae; genus Aleurites; species Aleurites moluccanus. The sequence goes on along the minus strand of CANXYC011049462.1, from coordinate 43,010 downwards.
TTATTTTATAGTTTTTATAATTTTTTAAAAATAATATATAATAAATCACCATTATAATTATATTATAAATTTTAGTAATAACTAATTCTAATTTTTTTTATTAGAAGTTGAATGAAAAGATTTTGTAATAAAAGGAAAACATTAATGGATGAAAATTTAGGGTTGAGGATAGTTCACGATATATTGGTTTTTTAGAGCTTAAAAAAATTTTATAAAATTTTTTAAAAATTATAATATTATAATATTCGTTATAACGAATTTAATGACATATTTTTTATATGAAATAAAAATTAAATGGATTCAAAAAATATAATATAAGTGTGTTAAATTTAAACCGTTAAAATCTAATGGTTTAGATTTAATATACTTCTAACATATATTTTTAATTATATTTGATTTTTATTTCGTACAAAAAATATATTATTAGATTCGTTAGAACGAATATTATAATATTAAGATTTTTAAAAAATTTTAATTTTTTTTTTTAAATTCTAAAAAGTCAACACAACAGGAACTAATGTATTTTTACAACATCAATCCTATCAACCCGAAAATTTAAGGGAGGTGTAATGGGAATTAAGGTTTTATTTATTTTTTATTTATTTATTGATGAAAATACCAAAAAATTTTTAGAAAGAAAATTTATTATAAATAGTTAAATGAAATTAAAATTTGTAATTTTTATATTATAAATTAAAATTTAAAAACTGAGTGATAAATTCAGGACATCGACTAAATAAAAACAGAATACAAAATCTGTGTCCAATTCCTTTTCCATTGTAATAATTCTCAAATTTCTCTCATAATCCATTTTAATTTCGCATGAACGAAGACAAAAAGAAGTTACCTCTCACACTAAGTTTTATAATTAACTCAAACACGCGCGATTCTATTCGCACACGTTACATGATTTGGGTTCATGGCTCCTAAATAGAGCGAGTACATATTTATTGTACAAAACGCGAGTAAATAATAATTATATAATTTTAATTAAGAAAAATTAACATAAAAAATAAGGAATTATGATTATACAGAGAGAAAGTTTATATTTAATTATTTATCACCTCGACCCCTTTGTTCAGACAAAAATAATTTTCGATCCTTTTTTCAGTTTCCCTCTCTTTTCGCTTTCTTTGGAGGGAAAAAGTCTCCAAAAACAAAACCTGAAAACCAGTTTCTCTGTTTAAATCTAGGGTTTAGTTAGTCCAAGTTCACTATCTTTTCGTTTTTTCAATTTCTCAGCTTACTTTGATCTTTTTTTTTTTTTTCAATTCATGAGCTGAGTTACTGCAACTTCAATTTCTGATCTGTTTATGCTCGATTTTGACTCAGGCAAGCAGTTGTTGTTGCTGAGCTTAACTTGTCTTTTTTCTTTCTCTGTTCAAGTTTACAGCTTTCTATTTAATGCTTATAGTTCTTTATTGTAGTTTAGTTAGTTGTGTTTTCTAGGTATTTAATTTGTTTATATGCATTTTTCGTATTTAAATGCTCTATTCTTGATAGGATTTGACTTGGGTTTGGAATTTTATATGCTGTGGATTTTGATATTTGAGGTTATTTAAATGGAATTAGAAATCTAGGGTTTCAGCTTTTTTCTTGCTCGGATTTTACTTTCACTTGATTCCCAAATCGGCTCTGATTAGTTCAAAATTGTAAATTTTAGGGAGTTGGTATTTTTGCTTGCTATATCTGGTAAAATAATTTTGGGCATACTGATTTAGTTTATGAATTAGAATTTGATTGGGCGAAATGAGGGAACTTAGCTTTGTGTACTTCCAGTTTGTTTGAAGAAGCTTAGATTGTGTTTGAATAGAAAATTTGAAATTCAAAGATTTGCATTTGAAATCTTAGTTCAAATTGTTTAGGTCAAGATTTAGATTTGTAACCAATCAATCAAAGTAAATGCATTTGTCATAAATCTTGCTTAAAATGCATTTATCGCAAGTTTCTTAAGTAATTAAAAAAAAAAATGATAATAAGGAGGTTCAAATCCCAGCATTTTAAATGCCTCGTACTGTTGAAGAAAAATGGGGCCATAAAAATTGTCTTAGTGAATGCTTAGGATTTTGTTCTGATATTTTCCGTGAGGAAAAAATATTTTGAAATTTTCTTTTTTATAGCGATGGACTACACAGCATGGTTTGTGCCAGTGTGATACTGAAACGTAGATAATTTTTGGAAGCTCAAGCTTGCCATGTTCCACTTCCAGTCATCTCTGATCATCAGTTCTAAGCTTTGCCTTATCTTGAGTTGTTAAATAACCTTTATCAATCATTAGGAACTTGTTTGCGTATTCTATCCCTCTTTTCTTTTTTCTTTTTTCTTTTTTTGGCCTGAGTTAATTACCTCTTCTACCTTTTGAGGCGAACAAAAGTTTATATCAATCCATTTTCCAATGTGGAATGATACTTGTTTTAACCCATTTCCTGTATTTGGATATTTTTTGTTTTATGCAGTTAATGTCTTTAGTTTTTACTTTTTGACTCTGCAGTTTTGGTTTTCTCACCACAGTTATTTTGATAATGATTTTTCTTTTCAGCTAGTATATTTTAACAGTTACGAGGCCTCACATACGTGTAGAATATTTATTTTCAATTTCAGTTGGGATCTTTGTTTTACTGCCAATAATCTGGTAGTTCTTACATATAATGGGGGATATATGTAGTATAGGATTTCTGTTATTGAGAAAGTCCAGTTTTATGCTTTGTTTTCCATTTTAATAAACCATGAATTGCATTCTAACCATTATCTGTTAACAATTACTGACAATTGACTTGTGTATGATCATTGACCATTTAATAAAATGGGTTTAACATAGGACATTGATCATGACTGTATCTACAATTTTGGTTGCTGCTGGAGGAATAGCCGTCTGAAGATTGTGAAGGTCTCCTGTGGAAATGCAAACCAAGAAAAGAAATGCTGGAAGAAATTCTTCTAAGGAGCATGTCAGTCCAAGGATTTCAAGATCTCAGAAGAAAGCTCCTGATATTGTACAAGCTGGTCAAAAGAAAGTCACGGAGCTCATCACATCTTCGGCTAGAAAGCAGAGATGTGGTATGTTGCCTTCTTCCTATTTGTGTACCATGTGTGTAGGAACTTTGCAATTACTCATGATTGGGTTATCTCTTCCTTCCATTGAGATGACTGTATCTTCACTGTGAAATAAATAATTTGCCAGTAATTTTCTTTTGCTAAATTTGATTTATCCTGTTTTGTACTTAAACAGATGACAGTATAAACACAAAACATTTTGCCTGATGCCTGGTAGGATAAAATTAACTCCTGAAAATACTAATAAGATAAGTGGTATGATTTGTCCTAGTGTAATGTAACTTACATCTTTAGCGAACTTTGATGACTTGACCTCTCTGAGCTTTTGCAAATCCAGCAACATATGTGGTTTGTTATAATTAAGATCTTTGTTTTGTTCAGACTATCCTTTATTGTCTTAAAGACAATGAATTTTGTGATACAGGAGATATTCTTTTATTTCGTCAAGTGATTGTAATTCCTTTCTTCCTATATTATGTAAAGTTGACCTGTTTGTGTCATGTCGTATCTTCAACTTTTTAGCTGTCACATTAGTGTTCTCAGGATTGAAGCAGCATTATGCATTTTTTTTTATGAAGGGTTAAACTTGCTATTTTTTAGTTTAATATAACTAATTATCAAATGAGTCTATTATCTTCTGCTTCCAAAACTTTCAGCAGGCAGTCTTCCAAAGAAAAATGGTGAGCCTGTTGCAGCTACAAAATTGAATACTATGTACAGCTCAAAGCATAATGAGACATCTAATACTGCTGCTTTGCGTGATGCTGGTGATCATGAGGTAGTCATCTAGCTGCATAACCTGTGTGTGTAGTGCATTTTCCTTAACTGACTTTTGATGTTTCTTTGTGTTTGACAATGTATTCACAACATTTGATATGCCTTTCACCATTTTGTCATCATATTTCACAAGTGGTGTTTAATACAGTATCCTTGGAAACATATATCAAAAACAATAATATAAGGGACAGAGAACTATTTGTGTTTGGACCATTAAGATTCTGTTGTATCACTTCTTAATTTGTACTGCAGGATTGTAATGAGGAACCGTGTATATTTTCTCCTGCCTTTCGCATATCTAAAGTTTCTGGAGGGGAAATTGCCAATGGAGGTAGGTGATAAAAATAGATATTTTTGTTAATAAAGCTTTTATTTATATTTGTATAGTTTCTGCTATCTCAGCTTTTTTGCTTATAATGAAGTTGTATATCACCTGTTTAGTCAACTTCATCAAATTGTTTCGGAGTGGGGACCAGAAATTTCCCCAAGACAGTAGAACATACTACTCAACAATTGATATGCAGGATGGTCATGTTACTCGAGACACTTTTGAATCTATTTGTGGAGAAGATGAGGAGACATGTCATAATGACATAGGAGTCGATACTAACACATCATCTGCAATATTTTCTATAGATTCGGATACCATGAATTGTTCTAATGGAGATTCAGAAGGAGTTGGCCTTTCATCTGAAGTTTCAGCTATATATCTTGCCATGAAGAATTCAAAATTGGAGTGTGTCGATGAGTATGATCAAGATTGCATGTCAACTAAGGAGGAAGAGGATGATTATGAGGAATTTGAAGACTTTGATCCTTATTTATTCATGAAGAACTTGCCTGAGTTGTCATCAGTTGTCCCCACATTTCGGTCACTGCTGCTACCTAAACAGACACGGAGCTGTCCTCCTACCACTCTTGTTCTGGATTTGGATGGTAAGGAATTCAGATACTTGGTTAAGTTACACAGAAATAAGGGTAGCTCAAACATGTTTATCATGTGTTGTTTTGTTTTCTTGTTATTCAGTCATGCTATTTGATCTAGGTGTGCATTTACATGTCACTTGTTACATCAGTTTTCATTTTATCCTTTGCTTCTCAGTTGTAAAATGTATGTTTTCCAGCAATCTACGTGCTTGTGGTATCCTCTTAGTTGTTGATGCTCTTTAAATTCAAGATTTTAATTGAAATGTTGATTTGGCAGAGACTTTGGTGCACTCCACGCTAGAACCTTGTGATGATGCAGACTTCACATTTCCTGTCAACTTTAACCTCCAGGAGCATACAGTCTATGTTCGATGCCGTCCTTATCTCAAAGATTTTATGGAGAGAGTTTCTAGTCTTTTTGAGATCATTATATTTACAGCTAGTCAAAGTATTTATGCAGAGCAGCTTCTAAATGTGCTTGATCCAAAAAGGAAGATATTCCGTCATCGTGTTTACCGTGAATCTTGTGTTTTTGTGGAGGGGAACTACCTCAAAGATTTGTCAGTTCTTGGCCGCGATTTGGCGCATGTTATTATAATTGACAACTCTCCTCAGGTGCATTAAAGTTTTCTGCCTTTTTAGTGAATTTCGAAGTCTCTTTTCTGTTTCCATTAGGAGTATTCAATAAACTTACACTACTGTCAGAACTTCATAGGGACTATCTGACAGACAGTATACTACGATTGATGAGTGGTATCTTCATAACATGGAAATAAGTAGTGATGCCTATGTTAACTACACAGTTTTACAAACTTCTTGAAAAGTACTATATGTTTGTACTTTGTAATAACTAATAACAACAATCATGTAATTGGTTTTATCAATATCTACAACTGTCATTGTTATATGTCCTCAGGAACTGTGTTTATGTACTACTAAAAGAAACCATTATTCCTACCAAGTGGATTTGTGTTCTGTAACTGCTAAGTAATCAAAAATTATTTTCAATTTCTATTGTTATTGAAATTTCAGTTCTCAGAAAGCTAATGATTCTATCTTATTCTCAGGCATTTGGGTTCCAAGTGGACAATGGTATACCTATTGAGAGTTGGTTTGATGATCGTTCAGATCAAGAATTACTTTTAATTCTTCCATTTTTGGAGAGCTTAGTAGGGGTTGAAGATGTTAGGCCATTGATTGCTAAGAAATACAATCTTCGGGAGAAAATCGCTGCAGCTGCTTATCCCCTAGATCCAAATAGAGGAGATCCTTTGGAAAGGTGAGCTTCAATGTGAATTTGAAGATTCTGATGAGGTCTCATTTCTTTCCTGTATTATTATACAATTTAATTTGAGGAAAGGCCTATTCTCTTTGCTGAGAATGCCATTGGAATACTAGAGATTTGAAACTGAATTGTGATTCTAACCAGATAGAAAGTGTTCATTGTTGTAATTGTGCTTGAGAGTTGAGAAACCTTCCTACAAGGAAGATGGTTCATTATAGGTAATACAATGAAGTTAGCTTGTAATAAAAAAATTTGTAGTGGTTTAATTTAATATTTCATGTACTTAGTTAAGAGTTTGAAGGTGATGTTTTTACATTTTAATACATGGAATTCATTTCAAATTATGAATCCATTGTAGAAAAATTTTAAAAGCTATCGTATACAAATTATGATTCCAAATGAAATTTTTTGAGAATTTGCAATTGAATTCTTTGAAATGTTATGGAATTCATTTATTTGAAACAAGCTTGGTGTGGCTTAAATTCATAAAGGTTGATGCAATTAGAGCTTAATTGTCTTGGATATTGTTAATTCAAAACTCTTGGCTTAAAACCCAATAAAAATATAAAACAGGAATTTGGAGGTGTTTGGTGAAATATTTGAATTTGGTGGCTGTTAAAAATTGTAATAGCTAATCATTTTAAAATTCCACCTCAGCCATCAAAACGGCAACACTTTTGGGCTTCAGATCAGAGTTCGGATTCCATACCCGAAAGCAGCATTTCTCTGAACCAATGGCTTCGTTGTTTCCATTGCCAATTACTTCTTCTATTACTAAATTTCCCCCCAACAATTTCAATGAAATGACAAAAGTACCCACGGACTTCCTAATCTAACCATGGTTAAGTTTCCTAACGGTCTTCATTAAATACGATATTCTCTTCCCTCTGGCGCCACTCTCTCCAATTTTTTTTATTTCGATTCAAATTTTAGAAGCCAAACGCTCTTAGCTCTCTCTCTCTCGAGGATTCTCAGTTTTTCTCTAGAAAATCCACAACAATGGTGAGCAGAGAAAATCTCTGGATCCTCCATTTTCTACTTCATTTTCAAGCTTTCTTCGTTTCTCTAGCGCTTTTATCTTCATTTAATCTCTTCTTAATCTGATGGTGTTTCATCTATTTCCTGTTTCAGGTTGTAGCACAGAAAGTTAAGGAAGCGGAGATCACCGAGCAGGACTCGCTTCTTCTGGTATTAACTATGAACTACGCCGTTTCTTTTTTATAGAGCTCTTGATCGACTCTGTTTGTGATTATCTTCCTGTTATTTCCCTTGTTCGTGTCTATTTCTTAGGATTCTAGCGTAGATTTAACAATTTTCAAATATAATTCAGATCTAGAACTAATCAGCTCGTTTTGGCTGAAATTTAAAATATAACCTTATTTTTGGAAATTTTGCTTTTGAACTATAGTTTTTTGTTTTAAATTTCCATTCCTTTTTTCGTCTGCAAGGAATCCTCAGTCCACTTTATCTGACGCTTCTTCTGCGAAACTTCTCCACTACTACTTTTATTCGTTTTATCGCGTCTTTTTATTGAATTTTTAAGTGCTTTTTGGTCTTTTTTGTTGGTTTAGTAAAGCAAAGAATCTTCGATTAAACGTCGCTCCTGAAATGCTTGTTAGATAAAATTTGAGAACTCTCTTCTGGACCTTGGGTGTAAATTTTTGGATTCATTCAGATATGAACCGTATATATGTTTTTTTTTTTCAAACGTCTCCTGGATATCTGTTGGGAAATGTATCTTACATTGAATAATAGCAAAATATATAAAAAAATTATAAGTGAACATTGGATTAGTACAAGTTAATTGATTTTGTACAAGCAGATCTATGGATCCTCTTTCTCTGAACCTCTTATTTTCTTCATAATTTTGTTGAAGCCTATTTAGCCTAAAGCCTTTGAAACGGTTAAAATTTACTTGATGAGTTCTCTGTGTTCGTATTTTGTTTACTATAAGTTGCTTTCAGTTTTCTGTGAAAGTAAATAGTCCACGAGGCTCCAATGTTCAAATCATCAATTATCATTTGAAATAAGAAATGGACTTTGATTTTCTTCTGTATCTGTTTCTGTTAACTCTAAGTTGATATTGTGTTGTATCACATAACTGTTTTCAATAGACAAGGAATCTGCTCCGTATTGCCATATTCAATATAAGTTACATCAGAGGCTTATTTCCAGAAAAGTATTTCAATGATAAATCTGTTCCTGCTTTAGGTATGCTTTTTTGTTGTCATTTTCTTTTTTAATTTTGCGCAAGTATATGAGATGTTGATTGGTTATTTTCTTTGAAATTATGACGTGATCAACAGAGATGAAGATCAAGAAGTTGATGCCTATGGATGCAGAGTCTCGTAGACTGATTGATTGGATGGAGAAAGGCATGTGGTTTCTAGATGATAATATTAATTACTATCTTCTTTTAATCAGATTTAATAGTTTCAGCCATCAGTTTTGTTTAACTGAATTTGAATTTATTATCGCTATCCATTTTGTAGGTGTCTACGATGCGTTGCAGAAAAAATACTTGAAAACGCTTTTATTCTGTGTGTGTGAGGCAATAGAAGGCCCAATGATTGAGGAATACACATGTAAGTATGATTTCTGATTCATCACATCGTGCAAGTGGCAAACTGCGAATAGAAGGATAATATTCAAGCTGTCTTGAGAAAAATAGCAAATGATGTTGTTCCTGTGATCTAAGCAGCAAAAGATTATAACGTGGCACTTTCCGTTAGCCACTGATTGTTATTAATTTATAATTGCTAATTGGTTTTCCCGGTGGAAATTTGGTTTTATTTCTTTCACCTTTTAAAAATACATTCTGTGAAAATTTTATTAGCTGTTTTATTTTGCAGTTTCCTTCAGTTATTCTAATTCCGACAGTCAAGAGGTTTCAATGAATATCAATCGCACTGGAAACAAGAAACAGGGAGGCACCTTCAATTGTAACTCCACAACAGAAATTACTTCCAATCAGATGAGGTAATAGCAACCAGATCCCGTTTCTATTCTGAATCTCTTCCTTTTCTTTATGTTCCAAACTATTAAGCTTTTGGTTAATATATGGCACATTGCTAAAATTCAGGAGTTCTGCGTGTAAAATGATTCGTACACTAGTTCAGTTGATGAGGACTCTGGATAGGATGCCTGAAGAGGTAAATCCATTTAGAAACTTAGAATGTGTTGTCTGATATTGCAAGCTGCCTGCATTTTGAATGTACACAGTGCCTAGAAGGTGTATGACTATGTATCTGTATACCGACTACAAGAAATCTGATCATTCTTCATTTATTTTATTTTTTTTTAATTTCAGCACACTATACTGATGAAACTCCTCTACTATGATGATATAACGGTATGTCAGTTACCTGAATTCTCAAAATTACTTTATATACAGTTGTACTCAAGTGATTGCTCTTTATGATTTAGAACATTAATTTTGCTGATTTTTCTAAATCAAGCATTTGAGGTCTTTTATGAGATGGTGCTTATTCTTTCTTCTTTGTGAGTTTAGTGGTTTCACACACGTAAGTCATGTTTGTGACAAAATTTTGAGCTGCTTTATTTATTTATTTATTTGATGCATATAAGGTGCATGAAGTTTTACTTTTTTTTGCACAAGGGAGAAAGATTGGTTTTTTCACTTCCCATTAATGAATACATTTAACATAAGAAAAGAATATGATGCACTTGTTTGACCTTGCAGCCAGCAGATTATGAACCTTTGTTCTTCAGAAGCTGCTCAGAAGAGGAAGCACATAACCCATGGAATAAAAGCCCTCTCAAAATGGAGGTGGGGAATGTCAACAGCAAGCATTTTTTACTTGCTCTCAAGGTAAGGACTAAACTTTTTGCTAATGGCTAAAATTCAGATTCAGGCTTGTATTTCTGACAAATGTTTGTTTAATTGATAATTTGTACAGGTAAAGAGTGTGCTTGATCCTTGTGAGGATGAAAATGATGATATGGAAGAAGATGAAGTGAGCTTAGGAGCTGATTCTCTACAAAAGGATGATTCTTCTGAATCTGACAGTGAGGTGAATTCACTGTATTCCTTTTCTTTTAATTTTATGCTTTAGCTGCCCCTTGAGAATTCAATTTAGTTGGAATGATGAAAATTAGATAATGATGTATAATTTAGTAATTAAATTTATGTACATTAACTTTTTTCATCATATTTCTTGTGAATTTCAGGATAACCAATCAGAAGAAGATAGTTACGTAGTTGCACCAGTTGGTAATTACATGACCTCTTTTCACTGTCACTTCAATTCCAGCTCCCTTCTTGCAGTATTTGGAGAGTAACATTTCAAATTGAACACAAGACAACAGAACAGTCTTCGTATCATAATGGGAGTTATCAAAATAAAAAACTGTTTCTCTCAAAATTTATTTTGTTTCCCTTTTCATTTTTAATTGAAAAATATTATTGGTCCGCAGGGTGTTGGAATCATCTCTGGGCAGGGTTAGTCCTTGACTAATTATCTGTTATATGTTGTGCAGATGATACTCAGGATCCAGAGGAGGATGAGCAGCAATTGACAAGTGTGAAGGATTGGATCACTGCTCATCACCTTGACACTATAGGACTTAATGATGTTCTCTCTAATTTCCCAGATATATCAGTGGTAAGATGTTCTTCTCCTCTCTCTAAAATTTTCAATTTTTCCACCAAGCATAATAAAGTAATTATGTTGCACCTAGCTGATTGAAATTTTGAGATTCAACTGTTGATTTTGGTTTTACTAATGCAGGCGTTGACTGAAGGTAATTGGAGCTATTGGTGTTCAAGCTTAAACAGGAAAGACAATTGCTGTAGTTTTTCTTTTCTTAGTTCTTTTTCTATTTTGATTCCTGTTCATTGAATTTCAGAAATTATGGACAAGCTTGTCGAGGAAGGTGTTTTATCAAAAACTGGAACAGATACCTACACCAAAAACAAACAAAAGGTCTACTTCTGTTCTATTAGTTCAACTTCATTTCCTTACAGATCTGTTTTATTCAAAGTCATTTTCTTTTGTGATGGAACAAATACTAGAAATCCGACTTTGAGTTCACTCTAGTGAAAGAGGAAATGGAGGGCCAAGCAATCCCAAATGGTAACAAAGCTCCGCAGGCCAATGATCACTTGTACATGAAGGTTAGTTTTCCGTATTACTGATGAGATGGGATCTACGGAGATCTAAATTCACTAGTCATTTGAATTTGAATGTTTAAGAAAACTTAGTTGATTTTAATTCAAGTGCATCATTATTGTCATTTCATTTAATTTGTGTTTCCCAATTTATAAAATTTGCATTTGTCAAATAACTGTATATAACCAACAGGATTCAGATGACAGTTTTCTTGTACTTATTTCCATTACATGCCCTGTCATCACTTTCTACAATTTCAGGCTTTATATCATGCTCTTCCAATGAAATATGTGACGGTTGCAAAGCTTCAGTCCAAGCTAGATGGAGAGGCAAATCAGACAACTGTGCGCAAACTAATTGATAAAATGGCCCGAGATGGTTATGTAGAAGCCAAAGGAAACCGTAGGCTAGGTATGTTGGAAAAACAGAAAGCTATTAATTTTAATAATTGGAAGATCCAATTATGGTGAATTTAATAGTCATTTTTCACAGGAAAGCGTGTGATCCGTTCAATTCAAACTGAGAAAAAGCTTACGGAAGTGAAGAAAGTCTTGGACAATGATGACAATGATGTTATGGTAATAAATATGATAACCATTTCACTGCTTTAGCACTTTATCAATATTTAGTTGTGGAATTCCTTTTCTAATTGTTTTGCTTTTGAAAAGGATGTTGACAATGAAGAACAAAATATCAAGTCCAGGGATAATCTAGAATCCCAGAAAATAGGTACTTCTCCAAATTCTTCTTAGAATTCCAGTTTTTGCCTCTTGTATTATACTGTTTATATGTACAAGCAATTCCAACTAAAAAAATTTCGATATCAGGGAACAACTATAGGGATACCTCAACATGCGGTGTCCTCCATTCAATTGGATCAGATCTTACACGCATGAGGGTAAGATCTGATATTAATCACAATGGATCAATCAGGAGTGAGCAGACTGTCTCAAGGACCAAAGACCTTAGCAACACTCCCACAAGCAAAGCTGAGGTTAGTATATTATTGGACAATAATTCCTAATATGTAATAATTGTTCTATAGTTGATTAATTGATTATTTACCTTTGCAAATGAACAGCCAGTTGCTTCAAGAGAAAGTTTTGCTCTAGGAAATGAGAATGGCAGAGCAAATGGAAACACAAATAGCTGTGATGAGGCAGATACAATTATCTACAGCAGATCCTCTCAAGAGAAGAGGACTAGGAAAACAAGCACTGTAAGCTTCAAATTCCTCGCCAATATTTACTTATTGTAGAGCTGGTAAAAGCTTTATTTATATTTGTAATACAGTTAAAGAGTATGACATTTTCTTCCCTTGGCAGGTTAAGGAGCCTATTTTTCAGTACATGAAACGCCAGAGATCTCAAGCCGTTTGAAAAACTTCTGGTGTTCAAGTTCATGAATTTCCTCTCATTTCGAATAGAAAGAAGTAAAAAAAAAAACCTTTTTTTTTTCTCGAGTTATCACTTGCAGAAAGTAAACATGAAAATTTGCAGTTTACATATATATCTCCATAACTACTAATGATAATGGGAACATATTTCACGTATAGAAAGGGAAATTTGGGTCGAATAGCCCATTATGACTTGTTTTTTATACGTAGGAAAAGGAAATTTGGGTCGAGTAGGCCCATTGACAGCATTAATAAGTTGTGCTGTTTACACAAAAGGTACTAGTTTCCTAGTTTGTATTTATCAGCTTAAATCCAACACCCTGCACCCAGTCCTAGTTATAGTCAACATAACCAAAATTTTATTCTAAGTAGACGAGGATTATCTCCTAATTAATATTCCTTATTAAGTTGATGATTTTTCATTATTATAACAATATAGTCCTGTTAGTTTCTGTGTTTTTTTTTTTTAACCATTTTCTTGTTCTCATCTTATCCTTATTGGCAACTGGCAAGTTGTCAAGCCCACTAATTACTATCCTTGTGCACCTAGGATGCGATTGAACTCCCATGGTTTTTGGCAAATGTCTTTTTCACATTATCACATGCCACCTCTAGAGGGCAAGAGACCAATGATCTTGTTTCATCAAAATTTATAAAATCCAGGAATTTATGTAGGAAAGTAGAATGAGGATGCTTCCTAGATCATCTTTATTATGATGTTGACGTCTACTTGTCTTATCCAATATGAAGATAATAATTGTAGTTGGAAATTTGGAATTATCAGTAAATTTATGTCAATTAATTTTAAAACCTGTTAATGTTTTAAAAAATTTCATCAAGTGAGGGTAATAATTTTCAAAGAAGAATTCAGGCATTATTTGATGTAACCGTTTGCATTAAAAAAATACTTTTTTTGTGTGTGTGTTTATGTACATCTTAACTGTCAAAACTTAAGATTTTGATTTTGATTTTACCTTTTTAAATTTTGGATTGGATATTTAGAGTTAATGGGAAATATAATTTTTCGTCATTTAAATTTTGATGTATCAAAAATATATTTATTTTGCCTTATTTAATTTTTTTAATTTGTATTAGTAATTTGTAAATATATTTTAGAGTTACATAAATTTATCTAAATTATTAAATGTTAAAAAATATTTAAATAACATCTCATTGTCATTCTCTTTTTATAGCCAACAACCAAGGTCTTCCAGTTTTACTCCTAGCAAAAATTTTGCCCCTTGAATGATTCCAAAGAATCTCAACTCCTAAAAAGGCACCACATAAATGCACACACCTCCCTGTATAGCAAGGGCTGCCCGTTAGATTAGCAAAATTAGTAAAACCAGATAAGGATTTTTTGATATTTACTATTTGCATAACTGTCATGTGTTCATATTAAGGAATAATTTAATGACCTAGGAATTTGATATTATGTGTTCATATTAATATATAAGATCACCATCGATAATTTGATATGGTGTGGAACTAGGAATTTTTGGTCTATAGGGCCCTACTCTAACTAATTGCTCAGGAGATCTACTTTCCACCGTTTGATCACTTGAACGGCTTAGAATCACTAGCGAATTTTATTACACTACACTACACTTCCTATTCTCCACTTCTATAAAACGCAACTCTGGAAACTAAAATCTCGAAATTTCAGTTACAAGCCACTAGAATTTGAAAAGAAACGCCAAGAAGCAGAACAAGAGGTTTATACTCTTCTCTTCCTCTTTCTTTCATGATTTCTTTTTTCAGGTAATTATTGATTGGTGATTTTTTATGTTAAAGATGGAGAGCGAGAAGAAGATGAATCAAGGACCAGAACTGAAACGATTAGGATTCGTGAGGATTGCTGCTATTCAGACCTTGATGTGCGTGTCGAATCTGTACAATTATGCGAAGCAGAACTCTGGGCCTTTGAGATCTACAGTTGGAACCGTGGAAGTTGCTGTAACCACCGTAGTCGGCCCAGTCTATCGGAAATTTAAGGACGTGCCTGATGATCTTCTTGTTTTTGTAGATAAGAAGGTATTTATAGCTTATCTTTTGGGTTTCTAGCTGATTTTTTTTTCCTCCTTTTTTTTTTGTTTTGTTTGAACCAGTTGAATCTTGATTTTTACGCCACCATCCATGGTTTAGTGGGGAGGTAGTATTGGTATTTTAATTATTGGACACTTGCTGTATGGTGTGCTTATAGCTGAGTTAAAGAAAGAAAAGAATAATCTTAGATGAAATGATTTCTTAGCAGTGATTAAATGTGGTTTTAGCTGCTAGAATATAATCGTCTGCCTCTATATTCTCGTGTTGTTGTTGATAGATGATTGCGATTTGTTTGATAATCTTTTTAGTTCTTTGTTTATCCTTTCTGTGGGCTACTTTATGTGGATTTTCGATTTGAATTGCATCTATACATAACTCAATCTGAGTTCTTAGTTAAATGTTGTGCGATTTCCTAATGGTGGCTCTATTCTTTGCTGTTGGACTTGAATGCAGTCAAGAGAACTCAGGATAAATTACATGTAAATTCAAACCCGATTTCCTTGAACTTGGATAAATTACAGTCTAGAGAACTCAATTTCCTCGGAGATTTTTCAATAAATTACATGTAAATAGCATAAGGAATGATGGATAATTTAGACTGAGATGAGCCTAGATGAAAGAATAATGTTCTAGCGAAACTAATTCTCCACCCATTTGGCTGCTGCAGGTAGATGAAGGTGCACAAGAGTTTGATAAGCATGCTCCAACTGTTGCTAAGAAGGCTGTGAGTCGGGCCCAGAGTTTTTTACAAATTGCATCCTACAAGGTTCAAGAACTTGTGCACCAAGCTAGTGTTGGAGGACCACGTGCTGCTTTACATTATGCAGCCAAAGAGTCTAAGCAGGTTGTCTTGACCCAATCTGTAAAGGTGTGGATCAAAGCCAACCAGTTTCCTGTCATTCATACAGTTGCGGACAGGGCCGTTCCCACAGTAGCACACTGGTCAGAGAAGTACAACCATGTTGTTAAGAACATGACCCAGAAAGGTCATCCAGTCTTGGGTTATCTACCTTTGGTTCCAATAGATGAGAGATCTATGGCATATAAGAAAGAAAATACAACTGCACATAAATCTGATTCATCAGATTCAGATTAAAAGGTTCCTTTTACTTTAGTGTAATGGGTTTGCTTAGTCTGTGTGTTTTGGTCTGCAAATATGTGATGTGGTTTGTGGTCTAGGCAGAAATGCTAGGAGATGGCAAGTCTGCAAATGACTCTTTAATGTGGTAATGAATGTGAAAAGTTTCTAAATGCTGCCTGCCTTGTGCTCTTTGGACAATCATCGTAATTTTACTCGGGAATATCGGTCTAATTGATGTGTCTTTTTAAGCTGCTTACTAAGATTGTTAGGTTTATTGTTATGGAATTGAATGAGTTGTTAGCTCAGCAGATTCAAGCGCTCCGATCCATTTTTCTCGCATCAAATTGTTACATTGCGATGCCGGTGAACTTAATTTTCTAAATAACATTTAACTCACTAAACAACAAAAAACATTTAAATATTTTCGCTATTTTTCACACGAACAGACCGAATCAATGTTAAAATTAAAAAAAAAAAATGTAATTTCACCTTTTAGAAACATAAAACTTTTGTAACTAGGGCGCGGTTTACATATCTAAAGTCCCCATGACGTTGGAATACTTCCAATTGGGAAATCTACATTTTCATTGCAAGATACGAGTGGCGAAAAGGGAAGGACAGAGATGAACATTCAATAATGAGATATGTTCCAAAACGAGAGTTCTCAGGACAATTATTAAAATTCATGCACTTGTCTGGACAATTCAAGATATTACAAACCAGCTAACAGCATGCAGGAGACAAATTAAAAGATCCTGATAATACAAAGCTTAAATGCCACTGTTGATTCTCCTTCCTTTAAGAAACTCCCTTATCAATCTCCAAATGGACACGTCTGCATAAATGGAACACGAGGCATGAAACTGATAGCAGCGAACTAAATGAATAAACAGATTTATTATTCTCTATTAGCATTGGATAAAATATAAAATCGTTTAACTGGTGAATAGTAATGGAAAGTCTGTACTTGTATAACAGATGCCATGTGGTATGCAAAATTAAAAGGATCCATTTCCGAGCCAGTTGCTTCTTTGGGAACCAGTAATATGAGAAATCACTAAGAAATTAAACTTCGAAAATAGACAAACAACAAAACAAAGCAGCACATTCACATATGCATCTTTCTAACCGATCAAGTTACAATGACAATTACTACAAACCTAAACATGCAGAAAATAGGTTTTAACAGGATCAAATACATAGGGGCTGTTTGGTTGGCCAATTAAATACCCCTAATTGCCGATTGCTAATATGCGCATTGCCAATTGAAAAAATTTGTAATGTTTGGTTGGCCAACTAAAAACTCCGATTATGGTAAAATTTCTATTTAATCGGCAAATTTCATAAGCAGTTATAAGCTGCTTTTAGCGATTGGCGATTTGGCAATCGCACTTTTATACCAATCGCATATTTAACCATCGCTCTACCAAACACCCCCATATTCAGTTTCATTCAAACTAGTTGATTACAAAAATAATAAATCCAACGTGTTTCCACACTTCCAAACAAATAATGTAGTCAGAATAGGTATAACTAGCTGTCCAAAGCTATTTTACCATGCTTTTGCAACAGTGAGACAAATATAAGTGTAATTCAATCCTAGAGCAGCTAAATAGCAATCAGAAATAAACACCATGGAATTGCGTCAAATGGATATCTGTAGTAAAAAAAAACTATATATACTACATTAGACGTAAAACCCTAGTATGAAGCAAAGACGGCAAAGTATGGAAGAATGAAACCAAATACACAAAATGGTATAGATATGGAATGCCATCATCAACAATCAATCAAACTAAAGAACAGTGCATTTCTTAAATTAATTTCACCCGAACTCCCTAGCAACTTCATACTCTCATTATTGATTCCAATTACACATTTATCAATACTCAAGGTTCAGTAGAGTGCTGTAAACCATTCAATGCAGCAAAAAATCTCCTCAGTCAAGTTTAGGCTTCAACAAATAAAAGAAAAATATGATAAAGACCCAATAATTTCCAAGAATCGGATCAGCCAAAAGTCTACAGCAACGGTCCACTAATCAAAAACACCAAGCAATCCTCATCCAATAATCTAGCATTCAATAAAAGAATTAAAGGTAAAAACAAAAAACAAAACAATACCAACCTCGATTTTCAATTGGGAGAGCCATAGCCATCTTGAATAAGGTCATCGTAGGGGTCCCTCCGGCCAGGAACCTGGCTAATCTGAGCATCCCAAGCGAGCTGCGCGTTGTGTCGCTCAAATGTCCAGAATCCATAAGGTCGAAGAGGGTAACTCCACATTTCCTTGGTCTTGTTGCACCGATCTTTCACAGCATATACATGTTCTCTAAACTTGCGATCCCTCTCCTTCGGGTCCTCCATTAATCTCAGAATCAAATTCTCAGCGAATTCCATAATAAATCCCATCTTTTACTTCAAAACAAAACCCTAGAATTTCAAATCAAATGAACTGTTAGCGAAACCCTAGTAAATGTGCTAGACGTTAAATTAATCTGGCCAATTCAAATCAAACGGAGAGAAGCACTAGGATATTAATAGATTTGAGCGTACCTGATCAAAGCCCTGAACTCGCGAAGCACAGAAGCGTTTTCGGCTCTTCTTGAGGAACCAATGTCCGTGAACAATGCCATAATGGGGAATAACGACAGCGAGGGGACGACGGCGATAGCCGAAGGAGAGAAATGGACCCTAGGCCCATTAGTTTTCATGCTAACTAAGTCCATTAGAAATGGAGAATGAGCCCAAGCTAAGGGCATCTAACTGGGCCTTTCAATCATTTTCAAAAAAAAAAAAAGAGTAATCATCTATATATTTCACCAAAAGGTTGAAGGTTTTTCTTTTTATCAAATAAGACTTTTTTGTTCTGAACCTGATCCTAATAATTTGACTAAATGTATTTATAATTATATTTTTGTAATTATTTTTAAATCTTTCATTTTTAATTTTCTGAATTCTCTATTTTTTTATATATTATATTTCCTATCTAATAATTTTTTTATAAATCACGTTATTTATAAAAAAAATTAACCGTTAAAATAGATGATATTACATATAAAGAGTATATGAGATATTAGAATAAAAGGAGCAATCCGCTTCATTAATGCAGTTTCTATTATTGGATTAAATCCTAATTAGTGTCGACAAACAAATAAATGAGCAATTAGCGGATATTAGTAGTAATAGTAGACTCTTGAATCCTATTGAGTCATTCTAATTAAAAGCTTTGCTTATGTCACATTCAATCTACTCAATTTTGCCTTTTGCTTATGACTTAATCTAACCACTTAAATAACAATTGGGTATTTAAAGTGTGTTCTTAACATTAAATCTAAAACAATTTAGCCTTTTCTTTTGACTTAATTAAGCAACTTAATGACTAAGCGCCAATGCATCTTTACCAATTTGTGTGTTATAAGCATACGCTTGTACATTAAATTGATGGACACAAAAACTCTACTTTCTTGTACACATCAAGAGAAAAAGTAGAGTTTATAAGATTCTTATATTTATTCTTCTTGCAAAATGGTGATAACAAGATACCAATTATTTTTGTTCTTTTTCCATCCTTTTTCAGGTCTATTTCCACTTTTGAAAAATAAAAACAACCCAATATTCTTTTCATTTCCATATGTTGAAATTAAAAGTTTGATAGTAAATCATTATTGTATAAATAAGACATAACTAAATAAAAATGTTTTAATAATAAATTAAGTAAAAGAATATATATATATAGTATCGTATGAAAAAATACATTTAAAAGAATTTAATTCAGTCTTCTCATTAGAATTGAACAATTCTTGCACAAAAATTATTTCATATATTATGTACATATATAATAAATTTATTTTTTAATAATATTTATTTAACAATAACTAATAAAACAAAAAATTTTAAAAATTATGATATAAATTTGTGTAATTTGACAATAATTAAAATTTTAAAAGTACATGATTTCTATTTATTTTAAAATTATTTTTATTGAATTCTATAAATTATCTTATTTTAAATATAAAAATTAATAAACTAAATTTATTTATATTAAATTTTTGTAACATATAAATTTTCAAAATATATTTAATTTTTACAATATAAAATAAGTACTTAAAAGTCAATAGGAACAAGATGGCTGGTAAATATATGATCATTCAAGTAAAACTGTTCAAGACAAAAAGTACTTGCAAAATTAAATAAATTACAGTTCCTAAATTAGCAGTGTATTTGGCAGTACATTAATCAACAAAACTGTCAAATGCCTTAAATGATATCAGAGAAGTACTAATAGAGTATTTAGATCTGTTTCCTTCAGTGTCTTCTTATTGCATAGAATTTGATTTCAAAGTTTCAACCACAGCTGCAGTCCCCAACTAATGCCATTAAATGGGTTGGGCCTGGACCACCTATATTTTCAGTATCTAATTTTCAACTTTAAGTGAATAGTAATAAGTGATGTGGGCTCTTTATGAGAATATTTTTTGTTATATATTTTTCCCTTTTTGTGACTATGGCATATAGCTTTTTGTATACAAACCTCCACATCTTCCATTTGCTAAAAAGAAAAGATTGAATGTCTCTCCCACTACTTTCATTTCCTTTCTCTTTCTTTTTTTCTTTATATTACATATATATTTTTTTTTTAGTTTTAATTTGCTAGTCAATCTCTTTAATGGGTTTCAACTTTTTTTGGCCAACACCAAAAAGATAGAAAGAGTTGAAAATTGAAATAACTAATCACCTCATGAAATGCTTTTAACTAATTGCCTTGCCCATTATCTACATGTACCTCATAAAATAGGTGCTCTTTTAATTGAAAACCCAAAAAAGAAAAATAATATTAAGATGTTAAAATTGGAGAGTTAAGATTTCAAATTTGAAATTGAGTTTATTTAACATTAAAGATATGCAATTCCTTATCTTCACCTCAAAGTTAAACGAAATAACTAAAAAATGAGATACTTCCCATGTGGTGGTTTGGCAATTTATCTCAATTCCCATTCCTAATTTCAATTTACCGATCAAAAAACATGTTCCTCTTCAGTCTTTTATACCACATGCATAATGGCCATAAGTTTAAGACACTATTGCTTGGTCAAAAAAAAAAATCACATCTACCCTAAATTTATCACAAAATTCACCCCAAATTAAAAAGTTATGGTAAGGAATGTCCTTAAAAACATTATTAAAGAGTGATTAATATAAATAAAATTAAAAAAATTAAAAAAAAATGGATGAGATGGAAGAAAAAATAACAATTTTAAAAAATAATTATTTAATTATAATCAATTTATATAAACTGATTATTACTTGATCAATAGTTAATAAAACCCAAAAAAAAATTAGTCTAAGAGGGAAGAGAAGTAGAAAATTGCCGAATTTTGCATTTTTAGTCTTCAACTCACCGAAATGAAGTTTGACTCTATAGTACACAAGTCAAGAAATTAAATTAAAAATAATATTAATAAAAAAAACTTTTCTTGCCACTCGGCCCTTAGCCTAGGGTACTTGCACCTTAATGCTAAGGGTTAACAACACATACCCTAAGCTCCTTTCCTTTTTTTTTAATTATAGATATTATCATTTTTAATAGAATTAAATTTTATTTTAAAATTTATAACTATACGATCCCAATATTAATGTGTATTCTTCGCATATAGTTCTCATTTTTTTTCTTTAAATACAAAGAAAAGGACCCTAACCTCCTCCCTAATCCACCAACCTACAATTTTAAATTAAAGAAAATAATAATAATAATAAAGTTAACCCCAAAAATAAAAAGTAACATCGATAACTCCGATATACCCTTCTCTATACAAACTAGAGGAACAAAAACTTCTGTGCTATTCAACGACCACGGTAAAGTTAACTTTAGAATTCAAAACCCAAAATGGTCTCATTCATAATCATTTTCCGCTTTCTAGTCGTTAAAAGTAAAAGTCACCTCTTCTGCCATTACCGTCAGTCTCCGTCACTGTTACCATTGTCAGCTACCAGCGACGACGTTTGGATTCCCCTCACCGATAGCTTCGCCATCGCCACCGTCACCGTTCTCATCTACCCACCGTTCCACGGGGGCGCATTCCTCTTTATGCCTCAACTTCCAATCCAGCGCTTGACACGCGCGTGAGCAGTAATTAACAGCCCCACAAACGGAACACCTTCGAAACTCATGTTTTCTAGTCTCGGGTCGTCCGCAACCCACGTGAGAGCATAATCGGAGCCCCGAAACCGGTGTACCACCACGAGAAGCGAACCACTCGGCCAGGAATCGGCTTGCCGGGTGTGCTTCCGGAGCCGGAACATTACAACCGAAATCGCTTAACAGAGGACAGCCAGGCCCAGGACCACTCGCATGCCGATGATTGGGGTGAGCGTGTGGATTCCATGTAAGCCAGGCGCGTGTGTTTAGACCAGAAGTAGGATTAGAAAGCACAGCGGCCAACTCCCGAGCATTTGCTTGGACAAGGAACCGGCGTCCTTCAGCAACGTTTTGGCGGACACCGTAACCATCCTGGAGGCAGTGGCCAAGCTCGCGTAGGGCGTCGATATGGCCTAGAAAGGCAGCTCGCGCGCACAGCGCCACTCCGGCTCGAAGGTCCTTGTCGTTTTTGGAGCCACCGCTTCCATTAAACTGTATTACCGCAAGAGAATAAAGTGCCGGCGCGTGCGAGCTAATCGCCGCCTTGGCCATTAAAGAGGCTCCGCTTCCTCGGTTTTGTAGACAGTAGAATCGAATCTGCAAACAACCAAAAATCAACACTTGTTTAGAGTTTTCATTAACACGTCTATTAAAAAAATAAAATAGATTTTTTTTTGAACATTTTGTTGTAAAGAAATTATATATATAAATAAAAATATAATTACCATGCCAAGAGTGTAACAAGCTTCAACATTTCCGGAATCGGCACAGAGTTTCAAGAATCTGTGAGCGGAATCGGACCAGTTTTTGGCTTTAATAGCAAACGTTTTTTGAGAAGCTTTAGATAGTACCAGAGAATGGAGGCCTAAACCATTTAATCTCTTGCATCTGTTTTCATTTCAAAAATATAACATTAGACACGATATTTCATTTCTTCATTTTCACCTTTAAAATCACAAACTTGAATTCAGAGAACTCTAATTCTTAACCAATTTCAATCTCCGAGAAAGGAAAAGAAAATCCTCAACAGAAAAGGGAAAATAAAATACAAGAGACAGGAGAAGGAGAAGAATCGCATACGTTATCAGAACGTTGATGAAATCAGAGGGACAAGAAGCAGAAGAGCTGAGCTTGGAAAGAATACACATAACAAGATCATCAGGTAAAGTATCAAACAAGTCAGTTTCTCCGGCAATCTCCGACAACAACCTTTGTCTTTTCCGGCAAATCATTTGTTCACCGACAGTAGCGGTGGTGGTAGTTGTGAAATCTCCTCCCTTTCTTCTCTTTACTAATCTATTATCCATACCACTGTCTGTTCTGGGATAACAAAAACCTCTCCTTGTTCTCATCTCTATAATCTTTCTTTCTTTTCTCGTCTCTCTTTCTTGAGAGATAAAGAGAGAAAAAGCGAACTGAGACCTTATATAAAAGAGGGAACCAAAGAGACCAACAATAACAAGGACAGAGCCGAATTGATTAAAATATAATTAATTAATTAACCCTGGGACACACAACATAACTCAGTCATGTTTAATTACACTCTTAGCCCTTGTATTGTCGTTTTCACGGTCAAACGGCAATGGCCCAGATCCGTCTTCTCGTCATCGATTTTTACAGTTTCGTTTTTCACTTTTTTACTGGGCGAAAGTTTATAAAGGTTTTACAGCTTTTTAAGTATACCTTTTATTCTAATTATAAATGCAATCTGAGTCTGTTTCGAAATAACGTTTAAATTCGAACAAAGTAAAACAGTAACTAACTTCTGTTATAATTTATCTTCTATTAAAAACAAACACACGCGATAGAGATATGCGAGTGACTTAAAGTTTTAGTTTTATAGTGGAGATCTTCAGGAGAGTGAATAATACGCGCGGAAGTTTTGACGATGGGTGGAAACGGGTCTGTGTTAACAAATTTCAGGTAGCGATGTTTGGGCGTTATTGGATGACCGAAAGAGCATGAAAGGTCAAAGGAATGAATCAACACTAACAGGTTCAGTTACTCTTCTTTGTTTTTTTATTACTTTGCCTATTTTATGATTTTTTTATTTTTTTTTTAAATAAGCTTTACTAGTATTTTGTAACTATTATAAAAAAAAAAAAAATTATAATATCCTTCCTCTAAATTATTTATGGTATAATTGCAATTGTAACATAAAAATTAAACTGTAAAGAAAAATGAAGAAAGTATAATTTTTTTTCTTATAAAAAAAATAATTTAATAAAAATAATTTTTTATCAAATAAATATAAATATTTATTTTCTACATATATTTTTATGTAGGATAAAAAAGTTTAATTAATAATAATTAATAAATAAATTTATAATTTATATATACAACAAAAATATAATTTATCTAAATAATATTGTACACATTTTTTTCCAATTTAGTTTTTGAAATATAATTATTACTAAGTTTTTAAATTAAGATAAAATTGTTTAAAAATTAAATATAAGGTATAATTATAACAAAGGTATGAAATTTAGTAGATTTTATATATTAAGCCTATTAGTAAGTAAAAATTCATTGATCAACAAGAAGGAAAAGAAGAAGAAGAAGAAGAAGAAGAAAATAAAAGCTAGTCACTTATGGTATATTGTTGTAACCATTTTGGCGACAGAAATAAACAAATAGATTTTGTGCGAAAAACTTAGTGTTGAGCGCTGCGCGAGTTGGGTTGAAATCAAATTAAATTTTAAAATAATTTAATTGATTAAATTTAAAATTTGAAGAATAAAATTAAATTGATTTGTATAATTAATTAAATCGAATTTAATTAATATTTTTATAAAATAAAATAAATTGAATCAACTGATATATTTTAATTTTATTTTTATAATAATTATTTTGATTTCATAATCAGTTCGATTACTTTATATTTTTAATATAAATTGAACTAAATAAATTAAAATTTATAAAAAATTTAAATAAATCGAATCGAATTATATAATTAACTAAATCGAATAAATTAAATTATATTTGAAAAATAAAAAATATTTAGTTGTAAAAATATAAAGCTAGGACATGTAATTGCAACCAATAAAATAATAAATAATTACATGATAAATTATATAATTAAAATTAAATACTTATGATTCAATAAAATTATATAATTTTAAAAAAATAATTAGTTCATATTAAAAAAAATGCAGGAGACAATAATTATGATTTATTGATTTAAATTGCTATGTGTATAATCATTTTATAATATTAAAAAAAGTAGGATGAAGTGTATTTAATCACTTTTAAAAATTATTATTATTTCTTTATTTGTGTTTATTATTCCTATTTTAAAATTAGCTTATAGATTATTCTTCCCCTGTAATCTCAAATATGCATTAGGCACGCACGGCCACGGCTTGCAAATGCAAGAAAGATCTTCCTTTAAAATTAAGGCTAACTATGAAAGATCAAGATCTTTCATAGTTAGCCTTAATTTTAAAGGAATGGTCAAAGTCAACGGCATATTATACTTTATTCCTGCTTAATGCTAATTAACGACATAATTAATTAACATAATAATAAATGTAAGAGACATGATTTTCAATAAATTGAAAAAATCTGACTGAAATATATATATATACATTTAAAAATAAATATATTTAATAATTTTATATTTATTTTATTTAAAAATTTAAAATAATTAAATAATTTAATTAAAATATCTCAATTCAATTTAGTCTAAATAATTTTTTATTTAATTCGATTTAAATATATTTAAAATTTAATTCAGTTTGCTTTTTAATAAAATATGATTTGATTTATGAAAAATTTAATTCAATTTTAATTGAATCAAATGATTGCTACGCTGAAATAGAAAAAAAAAAAGAAAAGTAAAACACTTTTGGTGGGTCCACTGGACCCATTTACTGAGGCCCCACTGACTCAATGAGCTGGACTTCTGTACCGTAAAAAGTAAATCGTTTCCACACTGCTTTTCTATCCACCAAAAACATTTTTGGAATTTTATTAGAGCTTATCTAAGGTTAATTTCTTATATCATTACATGTTAAATCGATAATTGGTTCATTTAGATTAAAGTAGTCTAACTACCAATCAATTACAAAAATTATTTATTAATAATATTCTACTTTGTTATAAAGGAAAAATATTTTTCAAATTTTTCTAAAGCTTGTCTATATTTTTTTGTATTATTTTACCCCTAATTTATATTCATTTTCAAATTGTAATTGTAAATTCGGACAAATATAAAAAAAATTATAATTTAATTTAAAAAATTATAAAACCAAAAATTTGTGATGACACAAAACAACATAAAAATATGAATGTAAAAAAATCGAGCTATTCGCGAGTTATTCATTTTGATATAATAATAACTCATACTTAATTTATTTAAAAAAGACTCGATTCTAATTCTAAATATAAATGAGTTGAATATGAGTTTATAGATATTCAATTTGTTTAAATTCGTGAACTGATTTATTATTAAATTTATGAGTTGATTCATTAATCGAATTCACGAGTTAATTTATTTATTAATTAAGCTCATAAATATACTTATTTATAAGTTTATAATGTGTTTCATTTACCAACTAATTTTACTTATTTATATTACCTAATAGTATTTCATTATATTATAGATATGTTATTTTTATTTATAATTTTTATAGCACAATATGGATAATTATAATTTAAAATTATGATACAATTAAATAATATTTAATTTTTCCTTTTTATATAAAAATAAAATATTAGGTGATAATATATTTTTACTACACAGAGATAAAGAAATTTAAATATACAGTGACTCGTTTTATAGAAATATAAAATATTATATTAAATATAGAATATATATTGAGTTTTTAAATAAATTAATATAAGTTTATTAAACTTTATATTAATATAACTTCATAATCCTTTTAAACTTTAAAATAATTGATATTTATTTTAATTCATCCCGTATAAAATTTTACACAATGTTAGCAAGACAATATCCTTTGTGAAAAATATAACTCTAAATCTAAACATATAATATAGTATTTTAAACATATGTTAAATTATATAATTACATTGTTTATTAAATAATGTAATTTGATAATCATATAAGTAATTAATTAAGAATACAATATTATATGAACTAAAATTAATTAAATTTTTATTTACAAATTTAAATTTATATAGAACAAATTTTTTATACTATATTAATATATAGGTAAAAAGGTTAAAAATTAAATTAAATTGATAATTTAATAATCAAATTGTGAATTATATATATATATATATATATATATTTTACATTTTTCCCATTGAAAAAAAATTGTAACGTAACTGTAAATCAATGGCTTTTATAAAGTTATGGTGTATGGGCCTTTTCCAACACAAGCGTGGATTCCTGGAACAGGCAAAAGGGGATGAGGTATTGGTGGTGACTTTGAAGGAGGGTGAGACTATCACAGCTCCACAGAAGTGAAAGGTGTGGATAAGTTTAGAAATGACGTGGATCTCAAGGAGTGATGTCGACCATTCATGTCATGCAAGTGGGGACCCACCTGTCTCTCCTTCCTTTCTTGGATTGGAGAAGCAAAATTTTTGCACTAAGTGGGACCCTATTTTCTTCAAATAGAAAATACCACTAATCAATTAAATTACATTATTTAACTGATATTTTAATCTATAATAATATTTAAATATTTAAATTTAAATTTTACTGATAAAATTAATAATAAAATATATATTATTTAATTTATAAGATTTAAAAAATACTGAAATGTTATATAAATAAATTTTAAAAACAAAAACTCGAGAATATTATTATAAATTATCTAATAATAGGTATATAATTATTTAATTTAATAAAATAATTTTTCAAATGCCATAAAGAGAGAACTTTGCTTAACATATTAATTAACAAATAGTTTAATTTTAATTTCAGATAAATTTAATAGAAAAAATATTAAAATTCAAATGCGATAATAATTACCTGGCAAAAAAAAATTGACCGTGAAGGTGGGACCAATCAGAAGGCTGGCCCCCGCAATTATCGTAGCCGATTCAGTTGGCAAAATTTTGGAACCGAAATTTCGAGATTACTCGTGAATGTGCTTCCTTTGATTACCCCACAATCACAGCTTGAGTGAAAACATTGATTTTTACTACATTCCATTCATACCATTTTTCGAGATGCATGCATGCATGTACATGTACAGTTCTTAATTAGTTAGATTTTCATGATGAATTGTTTGGATATAATCTGAATTTTCATGTAATTTTTTTTAAATATTTAAATAATTAATTTTTTTATAAATAATATAATATATATAAAATATATATATGAGATAAAATATATATAATTAATGAAATAAATGATTCCAACTTATTATGATAAGAAAAATAATAATAATAGATTTGGATATTAGATTTAAATGTAGATCAAATTTTTTTATTTAAATCATTAATATTAAGTGATTTTAAATTTGATTTGAATATCTAATAAAATTAAATATTTTAAATATTTTTTTTTATTATTTTTATTTTTAATCTAAAATCAATATTTTTTTAAATTTAAAATTTTTATATTTTCTAAATAAAATATTTATAATTTAAAATATAAAATTTGAAATCTAAATATAAAATCTAAATCCATACATCTAAAAGCAACTCCAAAAAATCTAAATAAATTAGGGGGTGTTTGGTAGAGCGATGGCTAAATATGCGATTAGTATAAAAGTGTGATTGTCAAATCGCCAATCACTAAAAGCAGCTTATACCTGCTTATGAAATTTGTCGATTAAAGAGAAATTTTATCATAATCAGAGTTTTTAGTTGGCCAACCAAACATTATAAATTTTCTCAATTGGCAACGCGTATATTAGCAATCGACAATTATCCTCTTAATCTTATTTATTTATTGATTTGTCGTAATATTATATAATCAATAAATAGCATGGAGGATGATAAACATGACTCGTTCTTTTAAAGTTCTGGTTGTTGGTTCCTTAACTTAAAAGAAGGGGAGTTTATTAGTGCTTAATTAATTATTTTTACTTTTTTTTTTTTTTTTAAGTCAGTCAACGACGTAATTCAGCCACAATCCTCTTTTTTTTTTTTCAATCTTCTAGTTTTTCTATTACTTAAAAGAAGATTTCACCATTCAATTATGTTCTAATTCCTTTGATGGGATGGATTTTGTTAATTATTCAAAAGCAAAGTGCTGATGTGTGAGTATAAGCAACGCTTAATTAACCAAATAATGGAAACTGAGCCTGATTTTAATATGAAGTTCAAGATGGGCATGTAAGTAGGGCCTTAATTTGTCAATCAATCAATACTAATTAGCAACTAATTTGTTTTTAATTCAAGATGAGAAGACGGAAATATTTCTTTTCAAACCATTTGGTTATTTTTTTTTTATGATAATTGTTAAAAATTATGTAATTAAATAGTTGTTGTTTAGAGTTTTTGTTTTTTTTTTTTTAAATTCTGCTTATTTAAATAAAAAAATTAAATTATTTTAAATAAAAAAATAAATATAAATATTTATTATTAATAATCATTTAACGTATTAACAACTAACAACTAATAATAATTTTATCAAATACTTATAATAATTAATTATTAAATAACAATTATCAACTACTATTTATTATCTATCAGTTATCAACTAATAATTATCAACAATAACTAACAGTTAAACCAAATCAGACCTGATATGTTATATTTAGTTTTAACAATTAGTATAACTTATAGGATATATTATAAACTCAAAATTTCTTGCTAGAATAATGAAACAGTTTTTAAATTATTATTGACAAACAATATTATATTAATATTATTTTTATTTTTACTAAAATCTATAAAAAAATATGAATTTAAAATTTTATTTAAATCTGTAAATATATATTTAGTTAATTTTCTTTTTTTTTTTTTTATTTCAAGAAGTACAAACACTCAATCATATAAATTTTTAAAAATATACATATTTATTATTTAATATTGGGTTAATTACAATTTTCTCCGTGTAGAATAACCTAATATACTAAGTTTCTTCTAACCTTTAAAAAATACACTAACTCCCCCCTAACAAATGTCATAATATACTACTAGACCTTTCTGTCTAATTTTATCATTAGTCAACCTTTAGTCAACCCTACAAACATAGTAAAAAGTTAAAAATATTATTACTCTTTATTTTTAATTAATTACATTCTATTTTTGTTTTAATTTTTTTTAAGGTTAAAAAATTTATATTCATATTTTTGACAAATTTTAACATAAAAAATAAACAAAAATATTTTTTTAAAAAAATATTTTTTATTTTTTATTTTAAAAAATAATTTAAGAATAAATTAAATTATTTCTTCTTAAAATTTTTTAATACAAATAAAAAATTTATTTTCATATTTTTGACAAATTTAAAAATAAAAAGTAAAAAATATTTTTTTATTTGTTATTTTTTAAAAAATAAAATAAAAATATTTTTTAAAAATATTTTTATTTTCAAAATTGTCAAAAGTATGAAAATATATTTTTTAATCTTAAAAAAAAATTAAAGTAAAAATAAAATGTAATTAATTAAAATTAAAGAGTAAGGGCATTTCTGTTTTTTTGCGACCCATGTAAGGTTGAATAACGGTTGATTAACAGTTGACTAATGATAAAATTGAACAAAAAGATCTAATAGTATATTATGACATTCGTCATGAGAGAGTTAGTGTATTTTTGAAAAGTCAGGGAGAATTTAATGTATTTGATCATTCTACAATGGATAAATTGTAATTAACCTTTTAATGTTTTATATAACTTAATAATTGAAAATATTTTAATACACTAAAACTTTGAAAAAAATTATATAACTGTTTATTATTTTTATTTTTACTAAAATGTATATAAAAATATGAATTTAAAGTTTTATTTAAATCGAAAATATATATTTACTTAATTTTCATTTTTTATTTTATTTCAAGAAGTATAAACACTCAATCATATAAATTTTAAAAAATATACATATTTATTATTTAATAAATTATATAACTGAATATTTAAAAAATATAACTATGATTGTGCAATACATGAGCATGGGATTGTTTTGGCATTTTGCTATAAAATTTTCAACTGTGCCTCATAAAAATTTGGATTTATCTTCAACACTAGTGAAAACCCTTTCTTGTGATCAATAGCAAGTGTTGAGGAGGCAACAAGAAAGAAAGATTGAAAAGAAAAGAAAAGAAAATCACAATTAAATTACACGTTAAGTAGGTATACATGTAAATGATGATTACATGCAAAAGGTTAAAGCAAAGACACCACACCATGTACACGTGATAACTTTGTCTCTTACCTATAATGAGCTTAAATGGCGTTAGAATATGGGAAAAAGATCCATGGAGAGATCAACCAATACACACAAATGCACGTTACATGCCTCCAAAAAAAACAAAAAAAAACTATTTATCAAATAAATTTTAACTAATTATTAATATTAGATATGTTGTTATTTTTAAAATTTTAAAATTATAAATTTAAATTAATCTAATTAATAAAAGAATTTTTTAAGCAGCGTCATATTATAATCGTTTTAAAAATAACAAAATTTAAAATTTAAACTTGACTAAATTAAAAATTTATTATTGTAATCTATTATTTAAATAAACTATTCATAACATAAATTATAGGAGATAATATCTGAATATATATATTTAAAAAATTTAATTTTAATAAAAATGTAATTAATATAAAAATATTTCAAGAGATATTATATGAATATATAGATTAAATATGAGATATATTATTAGATTTATTCAAAGAGACAATTTAATATTAGGAAAAAATTGTTCTGCACTGTGAGTGTATATTTATTTAATAAAAAAAATTCATATAATAAAAAAGGATATTAACTTATTTTCATTAGGATAAAAAAATAAAAAAATCATATTAATTAAAATATTTTATCGTTCATTAGTTAAATATATAAGTTAAATTTCTATATCCAGTATAAGTAAGTATTTTTTTAATTTTATTTATTATATAAATTAGTCTGAAATTATTTATAGTGATTGAATAAAAGAAAATTGATAAGATAATATTCCATTGCCAAATCTCTTACATGTTGTTTTATTGTTTATTTGAAAAATAGATTTGGTAATTTGGGTGATTTAATTTTTACTCTTGCGTGGTGGTTGGAGTGCATGTCAAGTGTAAACCCCACGTGGCACATTACAGGTGACGAACATTATGGAAGGAAGAGGAACTTTCCTATGAATATGATCCCATCATGTGAGCTGGAGCAATTGTACGGTTCATTTGTGTGATTTTTAGGTTTCTTTCTTTTTCAACATTTATTTTTGGGTTAAGGGTAATATATATATATATATATATATATATATATATATATATATGTAATTAGACTATAAATAATTAAAATTATTTTTTAAAAATGAAATTGAGATTATGTATTAAATAATAGATAAATATTTTATTTTTTTATTTAATTACAGATATTCTCATCCTTATTTTATGATTGATAGGACTGAATTTTATTTTACAGTTCATAATTATTTATTTTAATGCATGCATTTTTCACATATCGATTTTGAAATTTCACTGTAAAATATAAATGTGTCTTATTATTTAAATCACACATTATTGATATAAATAATTTAAGTTATAGGAATATAAGATATAAATATATATTTTTCACATATCGATTTTAAAATTTCACTGTAAAATATAAATGTATCTTATTATTTAAATCACATGTTATTGATATAAATAATTTAAGTTATAGAAATATAAGATATAAATGTGTTTTATCATTTGAATCATACGTTGTTGATATAAATAATTTAAGTTATAGGGATATATGTAATTTATTTATATGTTCCATATATTTGAAACAGAAAAAATTAAATAAAAAAATACATGTAGATGAAAAATGTGAGGCGAAATTGTTGAGGGGAATGAGCTAAACTAAGATAGAATCTGTTTCCCAAAAGGGCCCCATTTTTTGTTAGGGCAATTGGATGTTTAGTGGCAGATGCATTGTTCCTTCCAATTGGTACATGTTTCGTTCTCAATGAGAAACGTGGCAGAATAACAGACACGTTGCCATTTCTTCTTCTCCAGCCACGCAACACCAAAACTAAAGAAAAATAAATTATTATTTTATTCTTAATATTTGTCCTAATTAATAAAATAACATTTAATTTAGTAAAAATTATTAAACAATTCATAATTTTTGTTTTTTTAAGCACTTTTGTGTTTTCCTCTATTTTTTTTTATTAAATTTATATGAAATAATTAAGATATCTTCGTACATGTGTTTATATTTGAAGTTTTTATTTTAATTCAATTTAAAGATCAAGTTTTTATTAAATGATTAAAATGTAGTGATAAAATATTTTATTATATAAATATTTTTAATATATATAATGATATTTTAATTATTTTATATAAATTTAAAAGAAAAATATAAAAATTATATTGAAGAAATAAATAATTAACGAAAACATAAATAAGAGATTGTTTGATTAATTTTAGAAAAAGAGAAATCGCATTATTAATTATGTTAAATTTGAAAGATGAAATTGTAATTTTGCTTTAATTTTTTTTTTATCTTTTTAATTTTATATTGTATTAGTCGTTATTAACGATTCGACATTTTGATTAAGTTTTTGGGGTCAATAAAATAGTAATTTGGATCTATTATTTTATTTAATATTTTATTTTTTATTTTATATATTTATTTATGTTATATTTTTTTTAAATATTTTGATAATTAATATTTTTTTATATATAATATAATATATATAAAAATAAAAGATAAAATATTAAATAAAATAAAGGATTCGGACAGATAGATTAGACAATATTGTAAGCCACCACTTGTTGTTTTGTTAGCAAAATTTATTTTCTACTCAGCTCCGTATCCTTATGACACGGTGTCACAATAAGGCGCTTGCAGTGATTTTTCTCAAATATTTTTCCTTTCTTCTTTGTATACAAGTGACGCATATTTTCAATTTATATTCCCATTGCATTCTTAATAAATTAATAATTAATTACTTAATCATCTTCTAACTTTCATTACATTAATAAAATTTTATTATGTAATTGCTAATTAGTATGAAAACTTTCATTTTTT
Source organism: Aleurites moluccanus (assembly GCA_948193065.1). Classification (NCBI taxonomy): domain Eukaryota; kingdom Viridiplantae; phylum Streptophyta; class Magnoliopsida; order Malpighiales; family Euphorbiaceae; genus Aleurites; species Aleurites moluccanus. Next base: position 9,071 of record CANXYC011049462.1, on the reverse strand, counting down.
TTTCCGCGTAAAGAATCTAAGAAGACAGTAAGATGGAAATATTTTCAATATAATATTACTAAATAAACCCTAAAGTAGTTTCAATATAAGAAGACAATTAATAATATTCTCATAGTTTTTTGGAAGGGTATATATATGTGCATATTGGCCAGCTGAGTATGCTTTTAAGTTGTAATCACTCTGTGAGATATTATCTTTCTAAAGTTACTGTATGGTGTTAGTTAAACTCATTTTTATACATGAATGAAATAAAAAAAATTAATTCTGAATGAGTCAGAAAATAAATTAAGTGGGATTATTTAACATATGAATTATTAGATTTATTAAATAATCTTAATATATGTTATAATATAAGCTCTAATAAATAATAAATTTTTATAATGAGTCTAATGAATAAATTTATTAGCTGGTTTAATTCTAATGTAACCTTATATACATACTAATTATGAATAACATGTTAAATATTTTAAATTAAATATTTAACATATAATATTTCAACTAATTACATATTACTTGACCTAAAATTGAAATTCTCATACGTCTATAGAAAATAAGATGAGATGATTGTTGGTTGAAAAAAAATTACAAGGAAAAAGATGATGATAATAAAAGGGTTGATTTGGCGGTAGTTATCTATGGACAACGTTGTTTGAGCCATCCAAAAGCGCACGATAACTTTACTACTAATGAGTAGAATTAGAACACACGGTCGCACCTACACCACAATAAAATACTCTATAGAAGTCCTCTTTTCCATTTATAAAGAGTCCCTCTCAACCGTCAATTTGAAAAATGTTCTTAACAATTTCAACTATTATACGCACTTTTTTTTTTTTAAATTTACTGCACTGTTTTTAAAACAGAAAAATTTTGAATTTAAATTAGATTAATTTATTTTAAATATAAATATTATTTAAATAAATTAATTACTATAATAATAAGCAACTCACATAGTTTTTATTATTATTGTTTTTTAATATATAACTTGTGATATTAAGAAGTTCATTTCCTTATCGAATTTGGATTTTATAAATGAAAAAAAAAATATTAAGAAAATTTTATTATTTTTGTAGATTTTTTTGACTCAAATGTAAATTAATCAGATCAATGAATTTAAAAACTCAATAAATTATATATATACATCTTGAGTAAGTGGAAGATTAATTAGGTGCAAACTCAAGGGCAGTGATTTTAGATAGAATCTATATATGTGTTATTTATTTATATAGTAAATTAGTATTGAAATAGTTAAAACTTCGAAGTAAATTTTTATAATTTAAATTCGAATTTGTTGATAGTAGTAGAATAACAGATGATTTAACAAAAAAAAGAAAAGAAAAGAAAAGAAAGCAAAATAAAAAGGAATCCATATAGAGAAAATAATCTCATAGTTAAAAAGTTCATACACATCATATGAGCATAAACTTTTTAAATCAACATCTATATCATATATAAATATCCCATAAATAATACATTTATTCAATGATCTATCAATTCTATATATTATTTTTAAATATAAGTCAATCATTCCTCTATATATGGTTGAAGTTGAATTCAATTTTTTTATTACATAGAATTTTATAAATTAATTTAATAATCATTTAAAATACAATATTATGGTTCAATATTATAAGTCTCTTATTCTTTTTTTATAATATATGGTTAATAAAATCAATACAAATAGATCTTTTATTTTTAGAATGATCATATTTTATATAAATAAAAATATAATAAAAAATTAGTCTTGTTAAAGTTCTAAAAATCAAACTATATATTAAAATTATAAAAGAAAATTTTAATCAAAATAAATGAAGGGCCAATATTATCAATGCAAAGTTTAATAAATTAAATTGCTCTAATTGTATTATATTAAATTTAATTAGCTCTCTAATGAACGTGACACCAAATAAAACAATATGGAATATTCACTTAAATGGAGTGAATTGGGGAATATGAGTTGATTTTTAAAGCAAAGTGCAAGAGAGTAGTTTAACTATAAAAAACAAATTATTATTATTATTATTATTATAATAATCAATTAAGCTAAGCCTCTAAAGTAGAATTTTGCCAATCTCTCACATTCCTTATTCTAATTCTATATATACCACACACGTTGCGATAATTGGAGGGCTTTTTAACTAACTTAGGCTCCGCTTATTTTCTGAAAAATATTTATTTATTAATATTTGAAACATTTCGAAAAATTAATCGATGAAAAATATTTTTTTTATATATAAAAAATTAAATTATTTTAAAAAATGACTTTCTCTTTTTAAAATTAAAATTAATTTTTTGATACACAAATTTATTATAATAAAAAAAAATATAAATATAAATTTATTAATTCACCGATCATCGACACTTATATTTAATGATTATTGGGGCCATCGTTGATCACTGACAATCACTATCAATTATTGACAACAATCAAATTTATAATTTTTATATATTATTATTAATATTTAATAATAGAATTTTTAAAATATAAATTTTTTATAAGTTTACAGGCTTATAAATTAAAATTTTTAACTAATTTTTAATATTGTAACCAAACAATATAAAGTTAATTTGTAAAAAATAATTTTTATTAATTAATTATATAGAGAATCTGATATGAGGAGCTTAATTAAATAAAGAATTTTCGGGAAACAATACAGAGGATGTTGCTTAACGCATTAGCCATTGGCAACTGATGTGGGTGGGTGAGTGAGTGAACTCAAGATATGGTTGCTCACGTGATGCCTTTGCCCACCATTTAATTGTTGAGTGTGGTCCAAGCCAATTTCAAAAACCCAGAAGTTTCTAATTTGAAATCTGCTTTTTTGAAAATAGAAATACAAACAGTCATTTGATTATGGTTGACCCTAACTTTTCACATGATCTCTTGCATTCAATCCTACCTTTACTAACTATTATTTTTCACTCTAAAATAAACTTATTATCCTAATTAATTAAATTGTTTTTAAATTAATGCTAACACCATTCTAATTGATGAATTTATATGTTTTACAAGTAATATAATATAGTTGATTTTAATGAATTTTGAGATTAATGTATAATTGAATTGAGTTGAATTATAAATAATTAATGGATAACAATAATTTTAATTTTTTTAATTACGGTCGTCTAACTTTTAAATATAATATTTATAGGGCATTGTTATTTTCTAAGTTCATATTATTATTAACGAGATAAAATAAATTTATTAAATTATAAAAATAATAATATTGGTCGGAAAAATAGTAACGTCATAATTATATCATATATTTTCAAATTTCAGATTATAATAAATCTCTTCAGCTTTTTGTGAGCCGTTGATTTTAACTTGACAATATCTACAATTGATTACATTGCATGTGATCAGTGGCTGCTTTTGCTCCTGCTATTACAACTACTGCTACTACTTGCTAGTCGTAGCTGCCCCATAAAAAGTTACAAAAATTTTTGACAGACCTTTGACCAGTCTGAATACATCATGTGATTTTTTTTTTCTTTTCTTTTATATTATATATAAAAAACTTTTCGTGTTTAGATATATTTAAAATAAATATAAAATATTATTTTAAAATTTAAAAAATTTTAAATATTTTTTAATATTTTAGTAACATTTTGTTGTTTGCTATAGATTCATGTTGTCTCTGGTAGTTCCTTGACAACTCAGTGACAGTAAAAAAAAATCTTTCTTACTCATTGAAAATTCCAGAAATGGCAGAAACATCCTCTGAAAAAGAGTTGTTTGTAGGAAAAATGGGTAAGGGTTTAACTGGGATTTCATAATGGGTATAAAAATTGTGTTGGAGTAGAATTTAATTGACCGTGCAAGCAACAAGTGGGTTGCTTTTTGCCTCCTAGTAAAGAGACAAGTACTAGTTTCAGTAGTTTGCCTTTACGTGCATGGTAAGTGAGATGCAAGCTTCTACAAAAATAACCAAAATACTCACTATACTACTGCTACTTCTACTGTTATCATGTTCCCTCTCAAGCTATCAATGAGCTCCAGTAAAAAAAAATATAAGAAAAGTGAGATATAAATGAGAAATTTCTGTACCAGAGAATGGAATTAAAATGATAGCCAGGAAAATTAAGAGATAAGGTGAGATGAGGAGTGGGTGGAATACCAATCCTTTCATTTCCCATCTTACCTGATGCTGGATTCTTGTGGTTGTGGATACGTTAATTTTAATCGAGTGGATTATATGTAAACCTTTTACTGTTTTCCACTAAAAAACACAACTGAAATCGTAGACATGTTTGATTATTCAGATAGATATTTTGGGGGACAAATCCCTATGATTAATGAAAGGAGATTCAATTAAATTTTTCGATTTTACTATGAGTGTCTTGAGAGTACTCGTTAAAAATTAAAAATTTAAATAATATTAAATAAATAAATTTAAAAATAAAATAAATAAGTGAAAAATAAAAATAATGACCTATCATTTGAGATAATATAAATTACAACCAATATAACTTTATTAATAATTTTTTTTTTCATTCAATTTATTTTTTATATTACTTTATTTATATTTCTTTAATATAATTATTTTATAACTATATATTTTGTATGAAATAATAGTCATTAACGAATAACTTAAAAATATTAATTTTTTTAATATAACTGTTTTATAATTATAATTTATATGAAATAATAGTTATTGACGAGTAACCTAAGAATATTAATTTTTTTAACATAATTATTTTATAATTATATTTTATCTGAAATAATAGTCATTAACGAGTAACCTAAAAATATTAATTTTTTTAATATAACTATTTTATAATTATATTTTATCTGAATTAATAGCTATTAACGAGTAACCTAAAAATATTAATTTCTTAAAATTAAAAAAAATTAAGAGAAAAACAGAACCGTATATAATTGAATATTAAGGAAACTTTGGTTAGACTAGGGGAAAAAAAGTGCCTTCAAAAGGCTCACTTACGCCTTCTTTTCATCAGATATTATCCAATAAAACTAAAAATTAAACTAAAAATTTCATTATTTAAAAAATGCATAATATCTCCTCATCATCTCTAACCTCTTTTATTAGTGTATAAAATTAATTATATTTAATATTAAATAAAAAATTAAAATATTCATAATTTATTGGTAAATAAATTTTATATAACTTTAATTATTAAATTATTACTTTGATTGTTTTACTATTTATAGTTTATTTTATTAATTGAATATAAAAAAAAAATATATTCCATCAAATTAACATTTGAACTTTATATTTCATTAAACACTTGATATTTGATATATTTCATCAAACAACAACGCGTAATGATCAATTTTTGGGTTGTGGTGATCGGCGACATATTAACAACAAGAGGCTTAACTTCTGTGACGATTTCTTGACTAGCGATGGAGGTCCGGTGAGCGGTAGATGAGCTGATTGTTTTTTTTTTTCTTTGACGACTCCTAGACCAATTAGCAGTTGAATGGAAGGAAAATTAAATATTTAAATCATCTTATTTTGAACTTATTGTTATATGTAAAGTTTTTGAATTTGAAGAAACTATGTGATTTCAAATGAATTGTGTGGTTATAGCAATTTTTTAATCAAGATTTCACTTCTTGATACCAATTGCTTGTTCTATGTTCTTCTAAACCAAATACTGTACTAAAGTTTTGAGACTTTAAACAACAAGTATTTGCATAAATCAAAATTTGAATAGATAGAAGAACTTCTATTATTGTAGGTACAGAGGGTGTTTGGGTGTAAATAAAATTTTGAAAAATAGAATTATAAAAATATCATTTCAAAATAAGTATATATGTCTAGCTTAAATTTTTTTTTTTTATTTTTAAGATTCAAAACGCCGTTTTGAATTAATCTATCAAATATTTTAAAATCTCATTTAATATTTTTTAAATTTTAAAACGACGTTTGATATTCATTATATATAACGAGGAATAAAGACAATTCAATATGGAAGACAAACTAAGAATACTATAAGACTGGTAACGTCGGTGAATGTATAATAATAGTTGTTAATTTTTCTCTCTGTTTTAAGGAGTTTTAAATTTTTTTTATGCTACCATTTATATATATAAATATAAATTCCAAAAGAATTACTTAAACAGATAAATTAATTTAATTAAAAGAACTAAATAGACACTTAATTGGGATTAGTGAGAATTTAGCGTAACGAACCGTAAATGAGATTAAGAAGAGGGAACTAAGAATGGTTGCTTAACGCATTTGGCATCTCTCTCTCCCTCTCTAATTTTTGCTTTTTCGGATTAAAGTGGGACCCTTCCTTTTTCCCCTCCTCGATTCTCGTGTAGAATCCTAGTGAGCGTGCACACGTGCTGGCCCATTGCTTGAGTAATTTTGAAGTTATCTAACATTCTCTATCTTATTATTTATTTTTTAAATTATTATTATTATTATTATTATTATTATAAATTTCTTAATGTTTTTTTTAATGACAAAAAAATAGCAATTATAAGGTTTTTAGGTCTTTTAACTAAAATAATATTTAATAGTATATACTTATTTAATAAAAATTAATTTAAAAAAAATAAAAGAAAAAACAGTGTTTTATCTTAGTAAATACTTTTATTCTTATTTAAAATATCCTTCTGTTCTTATTTTTACTTCATTTTGAATGATTCTTACTTTTTATAAGGATATTGGAAGGAAACAGGATATCATATTTTATAATGATAACTCCACTAATTTTTATACTTTTATGCAATATAATAATAATTTTTCATTTTAACTAATTAGGTACTTAAATTAAAGTTAAATATATCCACTAATGTCTTGTCATCAAAAGAAGAGATGCCAAAATTTTCCCCAACTTTTTGTTTATTAGTTAACTGAAAAAAATTGACAAATAATAAGATTTGATCAGTGGAGGCCACTTCAAATTTTATAATCAATTTATATATATTAGATTTTGGGATAATTAAACCAAGTTGCATAATTTCTTATGGTAATTATAAGATTTGAATTTATATATATATAAAAAAAAGTGTAATAATAAGCAATAATTTTTTAAATCGGATCAATTAAAAAATTAATAAAAACAGAAAGTTAAAAGATTAGAGATTCGATTAATCGAACCAATTAAATCGAAAAAAAATTGATATATATATATGTATATATAATTTGATATTTATTATATATATTGAAAATAAATATAATTTGATATTTATTATTTTTAATCAAAAATAAAAAAAAAATGACCCGCTCAAACTGAAAAATCAATTTGATTTAACTGGTTCATGGTTAACCGACTGGTTTATCAATTTTTGGAGGACAAAATTTTTAGGTTGATCGAATCGATTCTTAATTTGATTTTTGATTTTTTTTATTTGATCAACCGATTCGATTTAATTTTGACAACTATGATAATAAGTCAGGAAATTAATTTCGGATTAATTGATAATTAAAAATTTTATATAAATATAAAAAATTTTAAAAAATAAATCATGATTGGATGGAGTTTGTATAAAAAAAATTTATAAATTAAATAAATTTTTTTTTATATGGGAATAAAATTTTTTTTTACTAAAAAAATTTAGATCCACTGAGGGTCATTCCATGACCGACATTATCAATATGCGAATTTTCCTGTCTATGAACATGAAAATCATTGCGTATACTAAAAATAAAAGAAGATGAAAATCACTGCTTATCAAAATCATTAAGAAACTTCCTCAAGTGTACATAAGATTTAAAGACCCATATTATAATTTATTAACAATATTTCTTTTATGATGAAATAACGTAACTTGAAGGGCGTTCAAGCTATAGTAATAACATTAATTCAAAGTTGAATTAGTTCACATGAAACAATAAAGATTGCTTAATATTGCCAGCTGACCTAGAAACACCCTCCCTTTGCTTGTGTGGTAAGTGAAGTTAGACATTATACAAAAGAGGATTAATTAGCACTAATCTTTCTTTCTTTAAAATTAATCTTTCAATGTAAAAGTCTTTTCAGCCATTTTCTTTGATACATCTTAATTTGCCTTTATGGGTAATTTTCATTAGAAGTGTTCAAAGAAGCAATTTTTTTTTTAATCCTCAGATTAAGGCAGTATTATTAGGATTTTAGATCAAACAATATGCGAGTACTTAAAGTGTTACACTCTAATTATATCCAATAAATATAACTCGACGAATTGAAATAGGATAAATTAAAAAATTAATATTTTATTAATCAAATGAACTTGAATAATATGATAATTTGTAAAATTAATTTAGTCACATTAGATCTAATTTAAGTCATAAATCAAAGTTGGAGTTGGTAAGATTGATGTCCTAACCTATAAATACTTCTTATCTTCTACCAATGAACTATTGTTTCAATTTCTTCTATGTATATATTTTATTTCCTATTTAATTTATTTTCTGTTGCTTTTTTTTAGAACATTAAATAGTAAATTAGTCGAATTCTAAGATTTTAGAAAATTGACAATGATATGAAATTACAAATTTATATTAGTTAGTGATTGAATGCTTAACTGTATTAGTATGCTGCTTTTAGAACTAAATTAATTAAATTGGCTCATAATTCTTCCATTAATGACTAGAGAATATTAAAATTGAATTCAGTTTTACGGAATTTACTCGCTTGAAAACTGTCTTGCCTACTCACTGAATTAACAGCTTTCCTAAGGTTTCTCGCAGACTCATTTGAATTACTTTTATTTTTTTAAGAAATTACCAACCATATGAAAGGGCTAATTCGAATTTGAGTTGAATCGATCTACAAAAGAATAAATTTCGAGCAATCACTAGTAGTTTCATTCGTAGAATGAACGATCTTTGATTAAGGGGATAGGGTGTTGAATCACTCAAATTAAATAGTGATTGATAAATTTAGGGGTGAGTAATCGGTTGGTTACCGAACTTCTTAAATATCAAATAAATTGAAATTATAATTTTTAGAAATCAATCATATCCGAATTTTGAATCGAATAAAATCGAATCAAAAATTATCTAAATCAAATTGAACTGATATATTTTGATCTAATTATTCAGTTATTTTAATTTTTTTAATAAAATAAATATAAAATTATTATATATATATATATATATATATATATA
>CANXYC011049402.1:0-10976 GCA_948193065.1 Aleurites moluccanus | reverse complement strand
GTGCATATAAGTCATATTCAATATTTCCAATCATTCTATCCATCTGTCATGCATTCTGAAAATATCTGAATTATAAATTCCCAAAATATCACATTAATTATAATATCATTCATTTAACAAAACTATCATCAGTTACATGTTCATTTCCTAGCTAACCCGTACATACCCATGGAGTAGCTAGATTATAAATACCAAAATACATATTGTTCAAAATAAAGGAACTGTCAATACATCTAAAATCAGTGGCAGAATTTTCCAGAGAAGTAGAAGTCTGGATTCTGATGCTCTAATCCTCTCTTGAAAGGGGAAACAATGAAAGGGGTGAGTATAGATGATACTCAGTGAATTCACATGCATCGTAATAAATAATAGGCTTATATAGCAAAGTTATCAATCAATAGGATAATCGGGTACCGAATCAATGTAGAGGTACAATATAGCCAATAATTCAACATATAAGTTTGGTATCATATATGGGATGACAGATACAGGGATGGACTGCATGAAAAAAATCATACAATCTCCAAACAATCAAATGCGTTGGACCACGTAGGTCCTAGATCATCCATAACAGGGCATATAAGCATAAGGCTAATCAGGCCCTATGACCAGGACCATAGCCCTTCCCAGCTAGGATACAAATATACAATGTGCACAAGGTCGACAGTATTTTCCCACTCCCCTGTCGAATCGGAAGTTCTGCCATAACCATATCGAGGTCAATAACAAGGGATACCATTTACAACAATGGCACTGGATTCAGTCAATTATTCATTCAATTCAGTATCAATCATATCAATATCCAATATCAATAATGGCTATGCCATATACAATATCCAATATCAACCAATAATAGGTTTAGTATTCATAAGACAAAATAAGGTTCATGTGACAAGAAAATATGGTTCAGTAATCCAATAAAAGATATCAATGAAACAAGGTTATATAACAATAAATGATTTATTTAACAAAGAAATATGGATACAAATTTAAAAGGAAATCCAAAGATACCACAAACTCAATGTTCAACCATTTGGGGGTTTTTCCAAATGGTGTCCAACAATCAATTTAAACAATTAATTCTGATAATTGATGCATGTAGAACTCACCTCAAGTCCCCAATAGCCAATAACTTAGTCAAATTCACCAATTTCCTCCAAAATCCCCAATTTTTGCTACTAGGAGAATTCAGTTTCTACAATCTACAAATTCATGTTAAATTGGTCATCAATTTACGGTCTACTTACATCCAATTAGCAAATTTCATCATCAATTTATGAATCCCATCACTAATCTATCATATCATATTTCAAAATTTCAAATAAACCCTAGAGTTTAGGGATTTCCATGAATTAGTGTTAATCCATATATAATAACACTAAACCCATTTATTCTAACCTCAATAATATTTATTAAATCAATAAAATCTAACAAATTATCACTTACCTCAAATGAGTGTCAATGGCAGAAATTATTCTTCTCTGCCTCCAAAATATTTTCCAGCTCTTCCCACAAGCTTAAAATGGAATGTGATAGTCACAGAATATCTCTTTGTGTTTCCACAAATTTTCTCCAGAAATTTTGATGGAGAAATCACTAAAACGATGAAGAAGAAGAAGAAACAGTATTCGGCTCCTTTGGAAGAGGAGACGAATACACAGCTCACGGGAGCAGAAAAAGAAATAAAATGTTTAAGTGTTTAAGTGTTTTTAATTTCCACAGTTACTGCCCCTTAATAATAATAAGTTACTGCCTCTTAAATATAGGGTACTGCCTCAGTAACGGAATTAATTCATTCCGCTCCACAAATTCCAGATCAGCTGTTCCAGCTCGTGAGTTCGCCAGCTTGCCAATCCCAGCTCGCCAATGCTTCTTCACATTGCCGACTCGCCATTCCACTTCGCATAAGTCAATTCGCATGTGCCGGCTCGCATATGCCTCTTCGCCAACCCTCTTCGCATTTCCTCTTTGCATTTCCCTCTCCGCATTTCCCTCTTCGCATTTCTCTTTGCATTTCCTCTTCGCCATTTCCTCTTTGACATCTGCCTCCAAAATATTTTCCAGCTCTTCCCACAAGCTTAAAACGGAATGTGATAGTCACAGAATATCTCTTTGTGTTTCCACAAATTTCCTCCAGAAATTTTGATGGAGAAATCACTAAAACGATGATGAAGAAGAAGAAACAGTATTCGGCTCCTTTGGAAGAGAAGACGAATACACAGCTCACGGGAGCAGAAAAAGAAATAAAATGTTTAAGTGTTTAAGTGTTTTTAATTTCACAGTTACTGCCCTTTAATAATAATAAGTTACTGCCTCTTAAATATAGACTACTGCCTCAATAACGGAATTAATTCATTCCGCTCCACAAATTCCAAATCAGCTGTTCCAGCTCTTGAGTTCGCCAGCTCGCCAATGCTTCTTCGCATATGCCTCTTCGCCAACCCTCTTCGCATTTCCTCTTTGCATTTCCCTCTCCGCATTTCCCTCTTCGCATTTCTCTTTGCATTTCCTCTTCGCCATTTCCTCTTTGACATTTCCTCTTCGCCTTTCCTCTTCGCCATTTCCTCTTTGACATTTCCTCTTCGCCTTTCCTCTTCGCATTCCCTCTTTGCATTTTCTCTTCGCATCTCCTCTGCACCATTTCCTCTTCGCCTTTTCCTCTTCACCATTTCCTCTTCGCCTTTTCCTCTTCGTCATTTCCTCTTCGCCTTTCCTCTTCGCCATTTCCTCTTCGCCTTTCCTCTTCGCATTCCCTCTTCGCATTTTCTCTTCGCATCTCCTCTTCCCCATTTCCTCTTCGCCTTTTCCTCTTCGCATTTCCTCTTCGCAATGCCGGCTCGCCACTTCCTCCTCCGCATTCTCACTTCGCATTCTCCTCTTCGCACTCCCAGCTAGCACTTCTTCTTCGCACTCCATCTTCGCATTTTCCACTTCGCATGTCCAGCTCAGCAATGCCAGCTCGCCTTGCCGTCAATGCCTGTTAGGAAACTACTTAACCCAATTTACGCAAATTCGCTATTGACCTGTAAATTTCTAACTTCCAACACTTTAGAATATTTTACAGATACAAATTTTTGAAATCCCACATACCAATCAATATTATATGTTAATATTTTTCATTCCCATTTACTGACATTATCATTATCCAAAATAATTAAATAAGAAAAATTCATACTTATTGCATAGTAAATTAATTCAGCCAATAAAATTTAAAATTTCTATACATATATATATATATTCGAAAATGACATAGGAAATTGGTAGGTGTTACACATTCGTGCTCCTAATGAGGCTTACACTGGAGTTCCCATCCATTTGTATGTGACACCCAGGGATAACTCTGCGATATTCTGTCGCACCAGTCTGATGGGTCCTATTGGTGATCCATGTAGACAACTTGAGCGTGTATCTGACATTGCTTGTCCTTCTTCTGCTAGACCAGGTCGAGTTCATAATATGGGTGCGTCAAGAGACCCTTCTTCAACTAACCCCAACATTACTCATGAGACACGAAATGATCCTAGTCGGGTTGTCTTGGGCCCCAGCTACTTGCTCCCTGAAGATATCTTCTATATCAATGCTCATAGAGAGATGCAGACATTCCATCTTCTGGATGCGGTCAATCCTTATACACCAGACTTCCCTGATAACCCAGAGATATGTTAATGCTCTTTATGCTTTTAGTTCTACTTTCAGAAATGATCTTTTAGCTTGTGATACCTCCTAGCTTAGTCTTTGGAAATGATCCTTTAACTAAGCATCTGATATCTTACTCCCTTCTTTTCATATAGCTTACCATAGAGTGGGCTCGCCATAACTATCATGTGGGGCGTAGAATGGAGCTAGCTTTGACGAGTATGCTGACTCGGCTTGATTTCAGGACTTATCCACCTCGTCCACCAGAGGACCCTCATCGGCGTCGTCGAAGAGACTGAGCTTCTTTTCTAGCTTTTCTTGTTCTTTTTTTTTCTTTGTTTCTTGACTATGATGTATGGATGTTATGATGGTGTATGCATGTATGAATATTAAACTGCCCCATGTCATGGATGCATACTAAAATGCCACGTTATATAATTTCAATACAAAAATGAAATTAAATGCATTAAAATGCCTAAAAATACCTAAAATATTTGGAAGTGTCCTAGAATGCCCCAGACCTATAAAATTTTGAAAAAAACTAAGACATCTCGAAAAATCCTACCAGGCAGATTTGTTGCTGCCGGCCTGAAGGGGCGGTGCCGCCTTAGGCGTATGGCAGTACTGCCCTAGGCTTAGGACGACTACTGCCCTGGTGCTCCAGGGGGCTTAGTGGCACCGCCACCATGAGGTGGTGCTGCCACTCTAGGCCTGTGGCGGTTCTGCCAGCCCTAGGTGGTGGTGTTGCGCGCCCCAACCTGTTTTGGCTTATTCTTCTATAAAAAGGCCTCCCTTTCTTCTTAAAAAGTCACTCTGACTCATCTTAGCATCCCTCAGTGCTTTCTTAGTATTTTTCTTTCCTACTTTTCTCTCTCATTTTACTCAAAAAGTTCAATGGAGCCCTACTATAGCCACCACATGTTTTTGTGGACCAAGAACCTGGACAAAGTCGAAAAGATCAATCTGGGCAAATATGGAGTCAACTCTGTTCTAACTCTGAGGGGTGTAAAAGTTGATTAGGACTTTCTGATAGCTTGTTTCAGGTTTTGGGACCCTGTTGATCATGTGTTCCGATTCAGCGCCAGTATGGAGGAAATGTTCCTTACTTTTGAGAAATTCAACGCCATCCTCGGAAGTAGCTCAAATGCGTCCTTAGCTGTCCCTGAACATAGGTTGGATATTTCATTCTTTCAAAAGGCTTTTGGGGTTGAGACACGAGCTAGCCAGCTCTATATTCGTGGAAGGCCGGATCAACCAAGCTGCAGTTATAGCTGAGTTCCAATATCCAGAAGGTTCGGAGGACAAAATGAGAGAAAAAAAAATAGAATGACTACTTTGGTTCTGTATTTGACCGCTGGATGCCTCTTCTTTAACTCACCTGGTTGGGGAGACATTCGGGTAGTGGAGTTAATCGCTCAGATGGAACGGGGTTACACCATTACTGGCCTAATCTTAGCAGAAACTCTATAGAGTCTAAATGGAAATTTTAGAGTCGAAGGGCCTTGGTTTGTTAGCCCTATCATTTTACAGGTAAAAACATCCTGTATTTCCATTTTTTTTATTCCTTTTTTAACCCCTTTTACTCCTTTTTAGGTTTGGCTCAAGGATCACCTACAAGTAGTGGCTCCCCCAGACAGAATGCCATATTCGGCTGTATAGTACCACATGCAGAGAACTCTGATTCACTTTGACACAGAAAATGAGTGGACTGTTTGGATTTTAGAGCTAGATTCTAAAGAGATGCTCTGGTATTGCTCCTGGTATGGGATTGACTCATTCATTACAATGAGTTATGGATACAAGATGGTGTATTTGTTGGGGATTTCCACGACCTCATTCTACCAAAGAACCAGAATCTTGAGGCAGATGGGTCAGCCACAGGGCACTCCACCGGATGGAGCTGTTTCCCCACATCTCTAATTACCGGCCCTATATCCCAAGCCATAATGAATGGCTGGAGGCAGTCGATGTGCTTTGTACATCCTACTGGATTGTCAAGCAAACTGGAAGATTATGATTACTGGTTCATCAAAGAGGTTTGGCCCATTGAGAAGATCAGACGGGTTGCCTTGATTACAAAATTGGAGGCTGACACTGAGATTGGGGATATTTAGACAAATATGATGACAAAACCAGAAGAAACTGCTACTACTGAAGACGAGGTGGAGGTTGAACTAGATACACTTATGACCGAGGATGGGGACTTTGACGACTCAGAGGATGTTCATCCTAGGAGAAAACGAGCTTAGATTAGGACCCTTTTTTTTATTCCATCTTTTTTTTTGTGTGTTTGTTTGTATTCCATCTGTTGGAACTTTTATGAATTTCATTCATTTGAATTTGTTGAAATTCAATAAAATGAGATAGAATTTTTATTATTTTGACTTTGACAGGCGAGATAGGACAGAATATTTTGATAAAAAAGGACTAAAAATATAATTGATGAATTCCAATTCAAAATAAGGCATTTTTTATATATTATTTTTTTATTGTTTATTTTTTTTATAGTTATTATTATTATTTTTTTTTTTTTTTTGTTATGGCTCTAATTTTTATCCGAGCTGCTCTTTCGGGTTTTCAACTTGCCTAAGCCGCTCTAATTTTTGCCTAAGCCGCCTTATCCAGGTTTTCAACTTAGCGAGCATGAACCAATTAATCTAGGCACAGAAAATGATAATTTTATTATCCTTTGGACCATACCCAAGGTGGGCTGCCTACGTATCTTCATTTGAACTTTTTTTACTCATTAATCAATTTTTTCTTTTTGGGAGAATCAAGTCCTCGTAGTTCTGTTCATACAATGCATCACGAAACAAGAATTACACAAAATATCTCTTTAATCGGTCAAGATTATAAGGATTTGAAAATTTGTTCCCATCTAGATCTATGAGTATGACACCTCCACCGGACAAGATCTTCTTGAGCACATATGGTCCAGCCCAATTTGGCCTGAACTTCCCTCTTGGATCATACACAGAAGCTCTAATTTCCTTAAGTACTAATTTGCCTTCCTCTATTCCTCTGTCAGTTACCCTTTTATTAAAATGTCGGGTTAGCCTTTGCTGATACCTTTAAATTCGGTAAAGTGCATCCACCCTTTTTTCATCAATAGCATTCAGCTGGTCATGATACCCCTTGATCCATTCTGCCTCACTAAGCTGATTCTCTCACATGACCCTTGCATAGCAGATCTATACTTCAATCAGAAGGACTGCCTCCATCCTACATACTAAAGAATACGGAGTTGCCCCCATCGGTGTTCCAATGGAGGTCTGATACCCCCATAATGCAAATAGAAGGCATTCATGCCAATTTCTATGATTGGTGATCATCTTTTACAGAATGGTCTTGATTGTTTTATTTGCTGCTTCAACTGCCCCATTGGTCTGAGGTTGATAAGGAGAAGACCGATGATGCTGAATCTTTTCCTTTTCAAGCAGATTTATTACTTCCTTCTGAAAATAAGACCCATTGTCAGTGATGATCTCAAAAGGCAATCCAAACCGACAAATGATGTTAGTTTGGATAAAGTGTGCTACCTTTTTAGAATTCAACACCTAATAAGAGGTTGCTTCTACCCACTTTGTGAAGTAATCTATTGCCACCAAAATATACTCATGACCATTTAAGGATTTAGGACTGATGCGCCTTATGACATCAATGCCCCATGTAGCAAAAGGCCAGGGTGTTATAGTCGGGTACAACGGGACAGGAGGTCGCTTTTAAAGCTTCGCAAATATCTGGCACTTGTGGCATTTCTGAACATACTTAGCACAATCGTCATTCATTGAAAGCCAAAAATATCCTGAGTTCATGATTTTCCTGGCCAATGTAAAACCATTCATATACGGACCTTCTTCACCATAATGTACCCATTCCATGATCAGTTGAGCTTCCTCCTCTGTTACGCACCTATGGTGAATATTATCCCAAGCTCTTCTATACAACACATCACCATTTGGTATGAAGTTGCAAGCCAATTGTCTTAGGGTCCTCCGGTCTGATTTGGATGCCCATTCTGGATACTGGTCATTTTTCAAGAAATTGAATATGTCCCAATACCATGCCTTGCCATCGGCTAATTGAATCTGCATGCATGTCGTAATATAACCCAGTTTCCTTCGCACTTTAATGACCACGGGACGTACAATCTCATTACCTATCATGTCTATCATGGAGGCCAGCGTTGCCAAAGCATTGGCAAACTGATTCTTGGCTCGAGGTAGATAGTGGAAAGATAATTCATGAAAATTTTCTGCTAGATTAGTCACGCGTTGATAGTAAGGAACTAAACGCTTTTCTTTTATCTTCCACTTACCCAAAGCTTGTTACACAATCAAATTAGAGTCCCTATAGACCTCTAGCAATCAATCCTTATGTTTGTGGCAACCTCTAAACCACCTATGCAGGCTTCATATTCTGTCTCATTGTTTATTACTTCAAAGGATAATTTAATGGCCATGGGTAAATGATACCCATTTGGTGTGGCAAGTACTATCCCTGCGCCATAACCTTTGCTGTTAGCTGCTCCATCAAAGTACAACTTTGAAACTTCGGGTTTTAATTCCATGATGTCTTCGTTGGGGAATTCAGGCTCAAATGGTTCATTATTTATTGGGGCAGCAGCTAGTTGGTCTGCTATTTCACTTTCTTTGATAGCTTTTCTTGGAACATACTTAAGATCAAAAGCTGCTAGAATTGCCAACCATCGGGCCATTTTGCTATCAAGAACTGGCCTCTCCATAAGAAATTTCAAGGGGCTCTTGTCAGCAAGGACATGTGTGGTATATGAACCCAAATAATGTTACAGCTTATGGCATACCTAAACCAAGGTAAGGCACAACTGCTCGATTTGATTGTACTTAGTTCATGAGCAAGCATACACTTACTCAAGTAATAGATGACATTTTCTTTGTGCGAATCTACATCATTTTGAGTGAGCATCACCCCCATGGCCTCTTTAGTCATAGAGAGGTATAACAGCAAGGGTTTATCGGGTCTTGGAGGTTGCAATACAGGAGGGTTTAGCAGGTATTGCTTGATTCTTTCTAAAGCTTGCTGACATTCATCATTCCATTCTTTGGAAGCCCCCTTCTTCAACAATTTAAAGATGGGTCCATAAATATTAGCCAATTGAGAGATGAACCTACTACTGTATTGCAAACGACCTAAGAATCTCCTGATTTCCTTTTCAGTCTTTGGAGCTGGAATCTCCAAAATAGCTCTTGATTTGGCTGGGTCTACTTCTATCTCCTTCTTGCTCACCATATGTCCCCAGAACAAGCCTGAGGACGTACCAAAAACACATTTAGTCTGGTTCAATTTCAGGTTATACCGTCTCAACCTAATAAAGAAAAGCCTTAATGCATCTATGTGTCCTTTCGCCGTTTTGGATTTTATCACCATGTCATCAACATATACTTCCACATCTTTGTGAATCATATCATGGAAGATGGTTGTGGCCATTCTCTGATATGTTGCCCCAGCATTTTTCAACCCAAAAGGCATGACCTTATAACAGTAGGTGCCACATTCTATCACAAAAGCTGTCTTTTTTTTCAAGTGGATAGACTTTTATCTGATTATAACCCGCATATAGATTAGTCAAGGAGACTACCTCAGATCCGACCATACAGTCCACCAGTAAGTCTATGTGAGGTAAAGGAAAGTCATCTTTTAGATAGGCTCTGTTCAAATCCCTGTAATCGACGCACATCTTTACTTTCCCATCCTTTTTGGGCACATGCACTATGTTGGCTATCCATGAAGGGTAAGTGACAGGTTCAATGAAATCATTCCTCAACAACTTAGCAACTTCTTCTTTAATCTTGAGAGACCATTCTGTCTTCGTCCTCCTTAGCTTCCATTTTACAGGCTTCACATCCTCATAGGTTGGAATCTTGTGGACCACTATGCTTGGATCGATACCCATCATCTCTTCGGGCTCCCAAGCAAAATAGTCTAAAAATTCTTGAACTATTTTGAATAAAGAAGCTTTATCATAGAGTGATGATGCAATAAATGTGATTTTCCGTTTATCATCTGCGTCAAGATTGATTGATTCTTTATTCTGTTCTTTTATTTCATTTATTTCTTTTTCTTTTGATGTCTTACTTAAATTAGATTCATTAAAAGGGAAAGAAGACTCAGAGAAATAAGAGGAAAACTGGAAAGTTTTATTGCTAACAAAAGTTTTGTCCTTGCGGACTATATTGAAACTAAAAGAAGGACCAGGGAGATCCTTTTCTAACTCTATAGAAGAAAAAGAAAAAATAGACTCAACAGACTCTGACTCTGACTTTGCTTTGGACTCAGATTATGACTCGGACTTAGCTGGGAAGGAAATTGTTTCATCGAGGTTGGGAAACTTCTCAATGTGCCAGTTGTCCGGTGCAACCAAGGTAGGATGGATGAGCTTGGCGGGGTCTGTTGCCACTTCACTTCCAATCATGAGGACTTGCTCAAAGAGAGTAGCCTCCATGTTTTCCTTCCAATCTTGCTCTAGAAAGTAGATGGGCTCGTAATCCTCCAAACTGAGCCTGACATCAAAGAAAATTTCAAAACCTGGGATTAGCTTCTTAGTTACAGGGTAATACCATGGTTCAGCAAAGCCACAGAAAGGAAAATCTTCCCCTTCTTTTACAAAATACCCATTCAAAGTTCTGAAGTAAAGGCGCATCTGCCATTCAAAAGCCTCACCTTTCCTTTTAGCCTTAGCTTTCCTTTTGGCTCTTATCTCAACCTCCTTTAAATCCTCTTCGATAGACTTGTAACTAAGTCCAAAAGGTGGGTTGGCTATTGGATATTCCTCGAAAGAGGTTATCCCCTATTGATTCCTCCCAAGACCTAAACTAAGAAAATAGTTCATTTTCTTTAAGATGTTAGCCACTGCTATGTTTCCAAAAGGATCAAAATCAAACGGGACTAACTCTTTACCTCCTTCTTGTTCAATGAATTGTATGGTGTCAAAGGAGAAACCAAACAAAGGGACATTATTTGGCTCGGGCTAAATTCCCAGAATAGGAGCAGAGCTGGGAACCTCACTTTTCTCGTGTGCATCACCTTTGATGGTGACTACAGCAGTTGTTAGGTTGATATTTTATCTATTTAATTAGGGACAATATTAAATAATTTATACTTATTTTAATTCTTTTTAACCCATTATAGCTAGTTAATGTAACTTTTAGTTGAATTTAAGAACTAGGAAGTAGAGTTTAGTTTTAAGAATAATTATCTAAAAATCTGGAATAATTTGTGTATTTAATAATAAATTGCTAACAAGGATAAATTGCATCCGAAATCTTAGTTCTTGTGCAGATGGAATTTTGGCAAAAGGAATT
>CANXYC011049385.1:0-47122 GCA_948193065.1 Aleurites moluccanus | reverse complement strand
ATATATATATATATATTTAAAATTATATATTTTTTAATAATTATACATATATTTTATTAAAAAAATTAAAATAATCAAATAATCGAACCAAAATATATTTATTAAATTAAGTTAATCTTATAAAAATTTTGATTTAATTTGATTCGATTTAATTTTTAAAAATTTCAATTTTATTAATTTAATTTATTTAAATTTCAATTTAATTTAAATCAAACTAACTAAATATTTGACTCTAGTTGTGAGTAGTACTTGCAATAAAAGTCTTTTACAAAGTAATACTCAAAACATATTTATCCATAAAATTTTATTTCATTATTCTATTGAAATTTAATATATATTATTAGATTTAATGGTCGAATTTAGATATGTTCATTACGTGTGTATAAATCTTAATCTGTTAGTAATTAATTAATTAAATATAATATAAAAATATTATAGATATTGTTAATTTTAAGTTCAAAAAAGAAGGAAAAATCGTTTTACACGTGAGAGGTTATAAGATATCTAATTTATATTAATTAAAAGATTAGACAATGTGAACTCTAATAGAAAAAGAAAAAGTTCTTTACTCCTAAAAATAACAGTATTGATATTGGTGAAAAATTAATAATAGAAACTCTTAAATTATGGTAAAGAAAATTCTCGATTTGTAATCATTTTCTAGGCAGGTAACATAAAATCAATGATTATATGCATTTCAAAAGATATATATTCAATCTATATTATTAAGGATGACAATGGGGTGAAGAATTTTTATTCTACGTGGGGATTTACTCCGAATGGGGTGAAAATTTTCCGATTTATTTTCCCATGAAAACAGAGATGAAAAATATTTCTTTCCAATTAAGAGGGATGAGGCGAGAACGGGAGTATATTCCCCATTCCATTGAGACCCGTTATTATACTTAGGTAATTATTATATTTATTTAATTATTCCTTATATAAAATTATATTAATTAATAACATAACATATATATATATATATATAAGAAATAATTTGTTGAATAAATAATTCTTATGAGGTTATTGGAGTTTATTGAAAGTATTTATTAGATTAAATTTATTTTTTTTACTCGTACTTTAATGTATGCTGAATTTTTAATATTTTATTAAAAAATATTATGGAATATTTTTTATGTATTAAAATATTTATATTTTAATTATATTTGGTTAATATTTTGTGTTTTTGAATTTATTAATATTTTCTAAATAAATTTTTTCATATTTTTAGCTATTATTTATGAATTTTATAAATATAAACAAATTTAGTAATACAAATTTTAAGCGGGGAACGAGAATTTTCACGGGAAATGAAAATTTTCACAGAGATGGTGATGGAGACTAAATTATCCCCGTATATAAAATAGGGACGGGGATGAAAATTCCCTACTAAGACAGGGGTGAGAATAGGGATAGTTCCCCGCCCCCGTCCCGCCCAATTACCATCTCTATCTCAAATACTGCTAAAGTAATGAAAATACTCATTTACCCCTCAATATATATTAATAAAATAAATATGCCTTTACTTTTTTATGGTTACTTATGGAATTTCATACCTCGAGCCACGAGAAAATAAATGGAAGTCCCATGGGACGAAAGAATGGAATTTGTTATTGTCAATTAAATTGATGGCAAAAAGTTGCAAAAGTAATAATAGTTTGTATCTATTGCATTTTCCCAATGTCTGGTTTTTTATTTTATTTACCATGCAATTATAATTATAGAAATATTGAATTAATATTAATTAATTAAGAATTATAATTAAAATTTTAATAATTAAATTAAAATTTATATTAAAATTCTAGTAATTTTTATACTAATTAAATTTTATATTTATGTAAATTAATACTAATATAGATTAATATTAAAATTTATGCTAAATAAATTAATATTAAAATTCTAATAATTAAATTAGCATAATTCATGCTAATTATATTTAATATTAAAATTCTAAAATTTTAGATTTAAATATTATTATCATTTTATTATTTAACTATAATTATATTATATTTATTTTGAGAATATCAAATTATATAATAAATTTTATTTTTTTATATTATACATTATTAATTTAATTATTTTTTATTTTATTTTAATTAAATCTTTTATCATTTGTCTTTATCGATTTTAAGATCATGCCGAATTTGAAACTATGGATAATACGTTTATATATTCCATCAATTTATATTAAAATAAATTTATATGTGATTGGAGCAGAAATATATTTACGTATTTTTAATTTTATGTAAGTATAAAAAGTATATTATTGTTTTACATAATAAAACTACATCATTTGCCTTTTGAATCAACTAATACATATATGATGTTTGAGAAAAAAATTTTATGTAAATATTAGAGTTTTAGTTATTAACGGTGGTAAAAACTTGCTTACACTAAGTGGGTGTATATCCAATAAAAAAATATATATATAAAGTAAAAAAAAAATATTAGTATCTTTTCACTTAGCAAAATAAAAAATAAAAAATTTATATTAATTAAAATATTTTATCATATATTAATTGGGTGCATAAGCTAAATTTTTACATTATCTAATAACTATCAATAAAAAAAAATTTCAACATTGAATTTTTTTAAAAAACTCGTACTTATTTAAATAAAATGATTAAATTATCATATTAAAAATAATATTTAATTAAAAATATTTATCTTTATTTTTATTAATTATTAAATATATTAACAACAACTGCTAATAATATTTTTACTAAATATTTAAAACAATCAGAATCAACTAAAAACTAATTACGATGAGTGACAACTAACGGTTAAAACAAATACGCCATATATTTCTCCTAGAGAACATCATACATCTAAATAAGAAAAATAATATGTGTTGCAGTCTTTTTTTATTATTGTTTCATCTATTGGTAATATGCTTGCATTCATATTCTTTTTTTTATTATTATTTTATCTACTATTATATTTTAACTTTACATTTTTTTTCAAAAAATCATTTATGAAATTTAAAATATATGATTTAATAATTAAATAATATTTGATAAATGTTAACAATTACAATGATTAGAAAAACCACATAAAACTCGAGTTAATCTAGTTTATAAATGAACTAAAAATTATATATATTAAAATTAAGAAATTTATAAATAATAAAACATTAATTTTATATATATAAAAAAAGGAAACTTAAACTTGAGAAAAATTAATTAGAATTCCAATTCAGTCTAAAATTAGTGAGATAAATTTAATTTTTGATTGAAAATTGATCAAAATCGATAAATTGAATTAAATCTAAATTATGCCTCCTTAAAATTATAATATGATAAAATAAATTGGTTGGATTTCAATGGTTGAACCTAAGAATAGGAGAAGGTGGTGTCACATAATAATTTCATATGAAGTAGCATAAAATTAAAATTTAATTTACATTTTTCTCTTGATCCTCATGAATATATAGGCCTTAGCTAGCCTGATGATAAAGGGTGAAAGTTGAAACTATATAAGCCATAACATGTTCATTTTTATCAACGCCCATATAAAAAATATATAAAAATATTAATAAATATATAAATAATAGATTTCAAATACATATAATTAATTCAAGCACGTTGTTATATAATTTAACAATAAATATATATTTTTTAAAATAATAAATTCATAATTAATCCATTCTCTTAATATTAAAAGAAAAAATAATTAAATCCGATTATTAAAATTTTAATAAATTTTTTAGTAATTTTATTTTAAATAATAAATTATATTTTTTCATAAAAATACATTATTAAGTTATTTATATATCAATGTTTGAGAGGTGATATCTAATCCAAACTAAACCGATTAATCATATTTTGTTATTTAGTAATTAAGTTATATCACAAATTAATTTTTGTATGCCGTATTAAATTTATTCTTATAATCCAGTTAAATATAGATCATCCAAGTATTAAATTTTTTTTATAAATGATGAAAAATCTTTATTTATGGTTCCAAGGGTTTTGGTTCAAGTAGACAATTGTAAAAAATGAGAGATAACAAGGCTAGTGTTGATCAAATGAAGAAGAGAATCGTGTTTGTTACAGTGGGAACGACGCTGTTCGATGCTGTTGTGAGAGCTGTGGATACAAAGGAAGTTAAACATGAATTGTTTAGAAGAGGTACACCCACCTCCTCATTCAAATTGGTCGAGGATCCTACACTCCCACCAAAGTTTTATCTGATTTTGACTCTTAATTTTCATTTTTGTATTCTGGGTTCTAAGTTTTTAATCCAAAATTGAGCTTTTTCTTTTGATCTAGTTGTTGGGTATTGTTGTTTCTACTTTTATTTCATGAATGGGTTTGTAAGGTTAGGGATAAATCTAAATCATTTTTATGTACTTTGTGGTTAAATGCGTGAATTATATGTGGGGTTTGTGTCTACAATTTATACAAAGGTTAAAGAAGAATGGAAATCTAAGCCTTTGTTATGTAATTTGAAGCTGGATTTCAGGTCTTTACTTGACTCTTGAGTGAAATCTATTGTGAATTCAAAAGGCTAGAGAAAAGTTATTAATTCGCAAGGGCAGGGATTAATTAACAAAACTTGGGATTTTTAAGGTAGGATAGGGATCAATATCTTCGTCAAATTATTTAGGTCTCTATTTCAAGGTTTTGGTGTTGGTTTCCTCCTATCAACCAGTAGACTGCCAACCCAGTTTAGTCAGCAAACAGAATAAAAATAAATGGAGATTAAGTGGGATAACAATGACATATGCAGAAAAGTCACAAAATGATGTTTAATTAATACTTTGTGCTTGTGATATGATATGATAACTTGGTTGTTTCTGATGTTGGGTTTAATCTTGGAAATCATAGTCAACTTTATGTATAAATTTGTTAGCTTATCTTGAAAAGAAATTGAAGGTAGTAAATGATAATTCTCTTAATATGGATTAGCAAAATTACATGTTGAAACTCAAACATGTAAATACAAGTAGTTATTCAAAAGCGTCAATAACATTCTTTGTTTATTATCCTTATGTTTAAGTTGCAAACAGGTGGATCAGGTTCACATGATTTTCTCCAGGTCTATTTTTGCATCAACAAACCTAGTTTTCAAAGACATTTGAGTTGCAGGCACTTCCATATAAACCCTGAGTAAATAAAGAAGTATTATTTTCTTCTACATCATAACTCTACCACGTTTCTTACAAGTATCTTTTGAATACAGTAACAAGGAGAAGACGGATCTGTTGCTGTTGATTACTTCACTTTTTCATCAAGTATTGCTGACCATCTAAAATCAGCATCGCTTGTCATCAGCCATGCAGGTAAGTTTTATGTTATTTATTTGCGCTTGATATTTGGTGGAAGTTTTGCACAACTTAACCAATATGCGTGAAATCTATATGCTGAAGAAGTCTAACTGGTTATGATCATTATGCAGGGTCAAGGAGTATATTTGAGACCCTGCGGCTTGCTAAACCCTTAATTGTAGTGGTGAATGAGGATTTAATGGACAATCATCAAAGTGAACATGCAGAAGAACTAGCAGAAAGGAAGCATTTATTTGTGCTCATCCTCAAACACATCATCGTACAATAGCAGACATGGATTTGAGGTCTCTTCTTCCATACCCTGCAGGTGATGCAACACCTGTTGCCAAGCTTACAAATAGGCTTGTCGGTTTCCCAGTTGATTGATGAATCTATATAATCTTGTTATCCCAGTAGAAAGCCACAAGTATGCTATGGGCAGATTTACTCTTTCTGCAAAATACAGAGTTGCCTTTTATGAAGGGGTATAAAGCATTGTTGTAACCTTGTAGGACATGTTTAGCTTTTACCATTAATGCACTTGATGTAAATATCCCCTTGAAATTTGTTGCATCAAATGTTGAGTATTATGATTGGGTAGGCAACTTAGCTTATTGGATTCTCAAAGAAAAAAAAAAAACTAAGTTTATTGGACACAATAGTAGATTAAAGAAAATAAAATTTTAAAAAAATTGATGAAAATAAAAATTCTTTTAATTATAGAATGGAAACATTTATTCTCTGCCGTTGGATCCAATCTCTCATCTTTCTTCTCCCATTGGTTGAACCATTTATGGGTTCAAATCCACAATATCACTGGGCCTGGCATCCTTAAAATGAAACAGCGTCGTTTGACTGGAAATGTTAACTCTGGGGAAACGACAGTTTTTGGACTTCAAACTTTTACAGTCTTAGACGACATATCGTTATGTAATCTCAGGCTCTCTCAGGACTCCCGCCAAAACGAAAAGAATGTTAAGCACTTGGGTTGGGTAGTGATGGCAGAGAGAATAATCGATTGCTATCAAGTACGGAAGCAAAGGAGACAGCACAAGCTTCAAGAAACAGCACCTTCCGATGACCGACGCAACCAATAGTATGGAAATCCTAACCACTTGCTTCCCGTCGAACAATTTCGCTGTCCATGAGGACAAGTTGATGCTCACATCTGATCTCATCCACTTCTCCACATTTCCGGTTCAAGATCTTGCTACTGAGGTCTCTCACTCTCACCCTCTCTATTCTGAAAATTGATTAGTGATTTTGATTAGGTTACGAATTTGGGGAATTTGAAATTTCAATTACCTTACCAGGTAAAGGAAGAGAATGGTGCCTTCTTTTGGCCAATTAATTTTGAACAATTTCGAAAAATGTGTGATGTTGAGGAATTTTACGCGACTTTAGAAGAGAAACCTAAAGTAGCTTTCTCTCTTGCTTGGCTTCTGCAGTTCACAAGGGTTAGGGTTTTTTTTTTTTTTTTTTTTTTTAATTTCCTCTTTGCTGTGATTGATTGAATCCAAACTAGTTTTAAGTCAGGTGCTTTTGGCTAAAGCTGAGGATTGCATTTTAGAGGATGGCACAAAGGTTAACATCCGTCTTCATGACTATCCTGAATCAACGATTGCTCTTGAAAACCTAAAAGCAGCATATATTGGTAACTTTCATTTAAGGCTTGTAATTGCAATTTTATGGTCGGATAAGTATTAGGTTTTTCTGTTATTGAGGAAAGGGAAACACTGTAAATGATATGTATCAATTGGTGAAAGGGCAGATAAGCTTGTGTCTGTGCGAGGGACTGTGATGAAATTTAGCACTGTTAGGGCTTTGGTTGTACAAATGAGTTCCGACTGCAAAAGTGTAAATCTAACATCATTAGGGTATTTCCTGACGGAAAATTTTCACCACCAACTATTTGCAACTTAAATGGGTGCAAAAGTAGGACTTTTCACCCCATTCGATCATCTGCTCAAGCCATAGATATTCAGAAAATAAGGCTAGCACTTCGAACTTTCTTCTTCTTCTTCTTCTTTTTTTCTTTGGCCAGTGGAGGGGTAGATTGGGTTGTTCTCCCAATTCTACCTCAAATAAAGTATTGTCTTGCCTCTTTTCGTCTTTATTTCTCTTCTGATACATGTATTCCTTTTAATTTTTGTGGGTGCTTCATACAGGATACAAGAGTTACTAAAGTTTGAAGATCATGAAGAAGGGCGAGTTCCTCGAACGGTCGAATGTGAACTGACTGAAGATCTTATTAATGCATGCCTCCCTGGGACTTAGAGACCATAATACATCAGCTGATGGTACACCAATAATAGCAAGACAATTGGGAAGTCTCACCAGACTTGCTGAAGCTTGAGATTGGTTAGAATTGAGAGAAGAAATAACTGCACAAGATGCAATGGTAGGTTATATTTTTTGAGCTAAATTGTTTTCTGAGCCTTAATCTGTGGTTTGTCATATTACCAGTTTTTTTTTTAAATCATTTTCCTGGTAGATAGTTCAAACTTTTAGGTCAATGAACCATTTGACAATTCTGAATTCTTGTTTCAAAGCTCTATGCAGACTAAAAGTACCGATACAACAAGATTTATGCATGAAGATGTTAAAAAATTTTCATGAACACAAGATAATTTTGATACCTCTGCCTATTTTAGATGTGATCATGCCTGGAAATATTCACAAGATCCATTAGTTTTCTTCAAGGATGTGGATACACACCCTCTAAACAAGCCTTAAGCTTGATTTTTCACCATTCCTTAATGTCTTGGTAGTTCAAAACAAAGTAGTTTTCAATTCATTGACTTCATAATCAATTTGTCATTTTCGGAATCTGCTTTGCAGGATGTGGTTGAAATAATGAAAGAGTCCCTGTACGACAAGTATGTCGATGAGCGTGGTGTTGTGGATTTTGGTCGGAGTGGTGGAATGAGTCAACAGAAAGAAGCAAAACGGTTTCTCAGTGCCCTCAATTATGCATTCAGAGTTGCAGCAGAAAGATACATTTACAATTTCTGTATGAGCAATTATTTTTCTGCCTTGTATAGCATTTAAAATGTGTCTCCTAAAATCAACTCATCCTCTAATCTGTCTTGTTGGTATTTCAGGAAATATACGGTTTAGCAGATAGGATTGGCCTAAGAGTTCCAGATATTGACACATTTGTGGACAACTTAAACAGTGTTAGTTATCTACTTAAGAAAGGACCAAAGACATTCAGGTACTATTTACAATTTCTGTATGAGCAATTATTTTTCTGCCTTGTATAGCATTTAAAATGTGTCTCCTAAAATCAACTCATCCTCTAATCTGTCTTGTTGGTATTTCAGGAAATATACAGTTTAGCAGATAGGATTGGCCTAAGAGTTCCAGATATTGACACATTTGTGGACAACTTAAACAGTGTTGGTTATCTACTTAAGAAAGGACCAAAGACATTCAGGTACTATGATGTGTAATCTGGCACGTTCTACTCTTAGCAGTAACCAGATAGTGCAATGTTCATAGAGAAATACACTTCTTTCTGTGATTGTCAACAGTAATATGACAGAAATAATTCAATTAGCTAATGCACATTTCAGGAACCAACCACAAGCAACTTCTGTTTAATGATGCTTTGTGATGCAGATGCTGACATCATCTTATATGCCGAGTCAATAATCAAGGTCAAGGGGTTGAAGTTCTTTGGTGAACTGGAAAACTTAGGTTCGTTATTTGTATTGTTTCTATCAATTTCCCATCAAAATATTCACTAGGCATTGACAATATAGTTGGCTTCAACATACATAATATACATTTATCACCATAGGAAAAGCTTCAACTGAATGTTGTGTTACACATGATGTTTAACATGAATACATTCTGAGTTTTCTTCTCTCCTGGACATATTTACATATATTTAATTCATTACTTTCTACAATGGTAGTATCACATCCTGAATTCAAGTTTAAATGTATGAAGATCCAATCCTGTAATATTGTTGTTCATTTTCCTTTGTGTGGAAACAATTTCAGTAACATAGTGTACAGTCAAATACATAGTATTCATGATGATTATGATGAACCAGGAGTGGATTCATGTGTGCCCAACTATGCTATAGTATGATTGTGTGCTTACTAAGAAATATTAAAAACCTTCAATATGACTTGGATGGCATATATGCTTTGATAAAATGATGTTCTTATGTGCTACATTGACAATTTTTAGAACAAAATAACTTTAGAATTTTAACAATTTCTGATTATTTATATATATATATATATATAAAATAATGCATTCTTAGCTAGTTATTGAATAGCTTAGACAAATATGCCTAATAATCTACACATGTTCAAGGCTTTGAAAAAGAGAAGATCAAATAGGCTCAGGTTAAGTGTATTAGCTTCAATAGCTTAATTATTGTATTTAATTATAAATAATTGTATATTTATTTCAGAAGGAGACAATTGACTAGCTGTGGGACCTCCACGTGGAGGAAGAAGGATGACCATTGACAATTTCTTACAAAACTGGATGCTTCCACTTGCCTAATCTATACTTAATTAACTAATAATTTTTTTTTTTAATTAAAGAAGAAAAAGAAGAATAACCATAACATCCCATATGGCAGTACATTGATTAATTAATCAATGATGAAGTGATTCCTAATGATGAATGATTAAAGTCATAATATTATCAATAGTTCATGCCTTATTTTCTTCCCTATAAAAGAATTGTACTTGTCAATTAATTGATTAATTAGTTTGATTCTCCATTTTAGAGTTCCTTTTGCTTGTTCAACTAGTTCTTTCTTTATTAATTATTCTCAATAAATAAATAAGAATTATTTCTTTATTGAAGATATTTGTTAATTTCAAGGATATAAAACACCAACATAACAAACACAAAAGATCAATTTTGTCTCTTCTTTTGTTATGCCCGTACAGTCGCCACAATTTTTCTTTTATGGGTTTCGCTACAATATTAATATTTAATATTAAAAAAAAAAAAGTTATAAAACGTTTAATTTAATTTCAAATCTTTTCTAAAGAACAAAATTTCTTATCACCAAGTTAGGCTTTTTGTGATACAAAATATTCTGTTTCGCATTATATTATATTATCTCACAAATTTTAATTGTTAATATTAAGTTTGTTGATCAATTTATTAATTAGAATTTTAACAATCTTACAATAGACCATAACTTTTTTTTTTTTTTTTTTCTGTTTTATAAATCTTTTCTCTCAATGTAAATAATTTTATCTTCTATAAAACTAAAATGATAAAGTTAATTATATATTAAAAAAAATTAACTTGTAATACAACTCGAAAAAAAAAAAAAATTGTATGTAATTTTTCTAATAAGCTTAAAAAGTTCATTTCTATATATAGTCTCATCTTGAATGGAATCATTAATATTTCATTTACATTTATATTCTTCTTCTCATAGTTATTTAAATAATAAAATAGATAATCAATTACTCTTATTATATTGATAATTTATTAGCAAATATTTATTTCTTAGTATAAAAAGATGGAAATTCAAACTGGACAATATTTTTTCATATTTAAAATTTTCAATATAAAAAAGTAAACAATAATATCTTATTAAGTATTGATTGGTGTTGTGATGAGTGAAACAATGACATAGCAAGAAAAAGTATATTTAACTTTTTATGTGATTTGTATATAGCATATTATCATTTAGAATATTTTACAAAAAAGGATAATAAATTAGAGTTTTGATTAGGGATGTCATTATCTTAATTAGCCTGATAATGGACGTAAAACCCATCAAAGATTTAAAGAATACTCTTCAATTAATTAATATAAATGAGTTACACGATAAAAATATTACAAAAGATTGAGATTTTAATTAAGATAAAACAATGCTTAATTATTTTCATTGTAATTTTAAATTAAATTAAATAGATGTTAATGTCAACTTTATTGCTTTCGACCATGGTTGTTAGATTCAGACTATACCAGTTGGTCGAATCAACATAATTGGGAATCAATTTGATAATTGGCCTAATCTGTATACTGACCTTCAAATGAAGAAGAACCGCTTTAAATTAAATTTAATTTAATTTGGTTTAATCGATTCAATTAGTTTAATAATTTTATTTGATTTGGTTTAAATTTTAGTATAATTTAAGTTAAATTTATTCGATTTTTTATAATTGAATTTTGTTTAAATTGACCTAATTGCTCACTCTATTTTAAACTCATGTGAATCGATTGCATACTCAACCAACTAATTGATTTAAACCCGATTCTAATTTGAAAAAAAATAATAAATTTAAAATATTAAAGTTGACAGCTGAGGTTCGAAATGATAAATGTAATTTTTTTTATAATATAATTTTTTTAGATTGACTTAATTACATTAATAATATTATAATTTTAAACTTTTGTTGAACCATTTTTCTATTATGCTGTTATTATTTTAATTTAAATTTTAATAAAAAATTATAAGCATCATTAAAAGAAAATTTATTGTATTAATATTCAACTAAATTAATATTAAGAATTTACTTAAAAATTTAATATATTGAATTACTTTAATATTTTTTAATTTACTTATGAATTTTAATAAAAATTATAAATTATACATATTATTTAATATTTAATTAATTTAATTAAAATTCTTATTAAATTTTCTTTCAATGTCAATTAAACTTCAAACTCGTGATCCTGCATACTGTATCGATAGATCAAGGACTCAAGGTTTGAAAACCTTGCTTTGAACATGCTCATGGGAGTGGGGCTTTGGGAAAATCGTTATACTTGAATTTCAACTGCAATGACAAAAGCAAACTGATTGGGTGTTGCATTGGATGAGTAGCTATACTATGTAATTTTCTTGGCTTTTTCAGGTTTGATAGTGACATCTTTACTAGTTTTTCTTTTCCTCTCTACATTTTAAAAAAAAAAAACAAAAAAATCGGATATTGCTATGTTTTAAAAAAAAAAAAACAGTTCTTGCACTCAAGAATTTTGTTAGGGTTTGCTTTGATAGTTACCAGGAAATTGAGTGAATTTTTTTTATGAATTTTACTATCAGGACAAGAAAGTGAATTATATGTATGCTCTTTACATATAGTTAAGCATTATACTAATAGATTCATGTGTTATAAGATAGACATTCATCATACTAAATTACTAATTTGATGATAAAATAAATTTAATATCATATAAAAATAATTTTTCTAACGCACTAGTTAAAAGTAGTTATTTCAGATAAAATATAATTATAAAATAATTATATTAGAGAAATATAAATAAATTGATATAAAAAATAGCTATATAAGAAAAAAAAATACTGATAGAGTTATATTTTGTTATAATCACTATCATCTCAAACGATAGATCAAAATATCCACTCTTCACACATTTATTTTATTTTTAAATTTATTTATTTAATATTATTTGAATTTTCAATTTTTAACTAGGTTTCTTATTTTCTTAATAAATTTAATTTATTTATTTACTTAATTAATATAATCTAGATTATATCAAACTAAATTTAACTGTGTAATTTAGTCAGAATCAGTTTTTTAATTTATTATTTGGGGGTGTATTGAATAAAAATAATTAATAATTTTTTATAAACTTTTTTAACTGAATGATTTTTGTAGAGTTTTATAAATTTTTAATAATTTTTATAAAATATATAATTTTATGAATGATTTTTGCATACTTTTATTTTATAAATATAAATAAATTTTTATAATTTTGATTGATTTGTAATAATTACTTTAATGTTTATAGAAAATCAAGATTTCTTATTTGGGTTAATATTAATGATAGATTATTATTCCTAATAATAATATTTTTTCAAAAAATAAAAAATAATATTGTCAATGTAAATTTGAGTATACAACCTATATATTAATGATTTTAAAAAATAAATTTATTATTTATAGTAATTTTTTTATTTGATTTGATTATTTATTCTATCAGCATATAAAAATAAAAATCATCCAAAGTTTTTTAAAATCTTAAAAAAAAGTGAAATAAAATTTTAGAGAGATTTTATTAATATTAACACATAAAAAGTCATTTAAAGTATTTAAAAATTTAATTTTTTTTAAAAGTGAATGACTTTTTAAATACTAATAAACTTTTAAAAACTCTATCAAAATCTTAATTGAATATCTCTTAATTTTCACAAATTTTTTTAAATATTTAAAAATTTTAATTGAATATCACTTATTTTTATAGAATTTTTAAAAATCTACATTAAAAATATCCTGACTTTTTAAATCCATAAAAATTTTTAAAAAATTTAAATTGAATTTACTCCCTTATATTCTAATAAATTTATAATAAATTGCCTTCATTACCTTGAAATTATATAGTTATTTAATGAAATGGTTTTCTTTAATCATGACGAATTGGAGGTTAATTTTCTAGGTAATAACGAATATGAAATTATTTCAATTAAATTAACCATAAAAGGACAATAACAGTCTTTCTAAATAATTGACACCTTCAATTGTATAAACTATAAACAACAATTTATCAGTCCACAATATGACCTCCTACAAGTTATTTCAAATAAGGCTATGGCTATTCTCATCACCATGTTTGTTTCATGATTTTGGCTAGCTATTATTGTTTTCACTTACAGGTCATTTTTTGCCGGTTCAATAATTCATGGATGCTTCTATGTCATTGAATTAATAGAAAAATCCTAAAATTAGTCTCTTTCACGACAGTGATAACTTCCATATTTTTCTTCTCAATTGCAAATCAGATTTTGTTATTTAATTATGTTTCTAACACCCATTTAAATCAACTATTTATAAAAGCTTTAATTGTTAATTATTATTCATAATTATTAGTCCATGACTAATAATTAATAGTTGGTGATTATTATCTAAAAACTAATATTTGATTGTTGTAAATGTTTAATAAAATTATTATTAATTGTCAGCTATTAATATATTTAATAATTATTAAAAATAAATATTAATATTTATTTTTTATTTAAATATTATTTTAAAAAAATAATTTAGTTTTTTTATTATATAAGTATGAATTTTTTTTAAAAACTCTAAATTAGAATTTTTATAAATAATAATTATTTAACTACCTAACAGCTATTAATAATCAAATAAGTATAATACGGTCGTTAGGAATTAAAAAACTGACAGCTGCATTAAATTTTTTTTATCAAATATTCACTCAATTCAACTAGACAAATTAACTAGTTTAAAGTTGGAAAGTATAAATGAAAGGAAATAATATATAATAATTTTATAGGTTGAAGCAGTTGATAAATGATTTTGCTATTCAATTTATGGATTTCTTATCAATGGTAATTAGAATCATTTTTAAAGTTAAAAGGTTTCGAGTTTAATATATATACTAGATGTAATAAAATATTTTTTTTAATTTTTTTTTACCCATATCAAAAAGATGGACTTAATAAAATATGCAAAAACTAACTTTAATATCATTAATTATTAAAAAAAAAAAAATTGAAATGGTATAGAATAACCTAATCATGATAGATTATCATACTTGAAAAATAAGAAATGCTCTTAAAATAATGAACATAAGAAATGTAAACATCAAGATGCCCATTGGGGGAAGTTTGGCATAGTCAAACCAAAATTTATAAAACTTTCACCAAATAAGAATATTTCTATTTGGTACTCTCTCATTCTTATTGAAGAGAAACTTACATATGGGTTAAAAAGAGGCTGAAACTAAAAACAACAAAGAGATATGAACAAGCAATATAACTCTTTCAGCTCTCCCTTTTTCACTTGACAGTATCTCCATTTCTCTTCATATAAATTCCTTGGAGAGTCCAGACCACTAAAGCACCAACACCAACTACTTCTAGTCCTTACAAATCATAGCACTCAACACAAACAAAAGAAAGAGGATATGGGTAGGAAAAGAAAGGTTGGTGAAACTCTGGAGGACAATAACTCCAGCGAAGGAACAATGGCTTGGGATGAGATGGTCAAGGAAGCTGCTGAGGCAGCTGCACTAGGAGGTGTTAGGAGAGCTCGGAAGCGATTTGTTGGTGTCCGGCAAAGACCTTCAGGTAGATGGGTAGCTGAGATTAAGGACACTATACAAAAAATAAGGGTGTGGTTAGGGACTTTTGATACTGCAGAGGAAGCCGCAAGAGCCTATGATGAAGCTGCTTGCTTGCTTCGAGGTGCTAATACAAGAACAAATTTTTGGTCTTGTTCTCCTTCTTCAACAACTCCAGCTCTTCCTTCAAAGATTACAAACCTTCTTATTCAAAGACTTAAAGCAAGAAACAATTCTTGCCCTTCTGTTTCGTCGACGACCTCTTTGCCTGTCATCAACCAGCGAGAAGAAAAGCAAGAAGTTGAAGAATATAGAGAAGAAACAACGGAGTTCTCTGAAACCCAATTCACTGATTTCCTCAATGAGCCTGAAGATTATTACATCAATAGTACTGCTAATTCAAGTGCTATTGATTACATGACAACGAGTTTCGAGTCATGTTTAACCGAGAAAGAAGAAGATAGTACTGGAGGCAGAGAATTGGATTTTGACTACAATTTAAGTGATATAGCCCAGTCTTCTAGTGGTAATGTTCATAATTTTGCAGTTGAAGGCGAAGAAGAAGTTGGAGAACAAGGTAAGGAAGAAAAGAATAATGATATAGGAGGTGGTTTGGATTTCCAATTTGTTGATGAAGTTGGATTATCTTGTGACTATTCTCCTTTTGACATTGCTGAAGAGATTGAAGAACCAGTGGAGGCAGAGGCATATGGAGATGAACCTTCAATGCTTAGAGCAGCCATGAAGAGGATGAAATATGAAAGAAAATTCTCTGCTTCACTTTATGCCTTCAATGGGATTCCTGAGTGCTTAAGGTTGAAAGTTGGGTCAGCAAAAGTGAAGGAGAGATCAGAAAGGTCTGCTCAATTAACCAATCTTCGAAACGCATGCAAAGAGAAACAGAGGAAAGCAGAAGAAGAGAACATGGAAATGATGGAGAAGAAAGAGCAGGAAGAGAACCTACAAAGCTCAATTGAAATAGACTCATCATCTTCTGCTTCCCCTGCTTCTTTAAGCAATGATGGTGAATTGTCAATTTGGAGCTCTCTTGATCTTCCACCAATTTGCTTTGTTAATTCATTCATATTATGATTCTTCATTTCATAATCTGATCAATATCTATAAGTCAACAAATCATAGTTTAATAAATTTCAGGCAATTATGATCATTAGATACATGTATTTATGATGGGGAACAACTGATATGCACTATTAGCAATCATGGCAATACCATAGTTAACATTGGGCAGGTTATGCTTAAATAATTATCACTGTAATAAATATTAAAATTAATAACATTGATTTAACATTATTTGATACAATGCTATTAAAATTAATAATTAACACTAAATATCAACATATATTAAAAAATATTATGCTGTCAAATATTTATAATAATGTCAAAAAATATATATATATATTTATTTACAGTAAGTGTTTAAATTTTTCTTATATCATTGGCTTAAATATTCCAATTCCTAAGTTCAAATTATTATTGATCCTAAGCCTAGAGGTGTGTGGAGGCAGAGGCAAGAGCCATGTATCCCTCTTAATTTTTGAGATTTTTTAATATAAATTATAATTTAACTTTTAAAATTTTATAAAATATTTCTTTTATTTTAAAAAATTAATATTTTAATCATTGATAAAATATTATTTTATTTTATTATCTTTCATTTTCTTTATTTTTTCTTCATTTTTCTTAGTTTTCTTTTCAATTTTCATTCATTTTCTTTTAA
Organism: Aleurites moluccanus; assembly: GCA_948193065.1. Classification (NCBI taxonomy): domain Eukaryota; kingdom Viridiplantae; phylum Streptophyta; class Magnoliopsida; order Malpighiales; family Euphorbiaceae; genus Aleurites; species Aleurites moluccanus. The sequence continues at coordinate 30,080 of CANXYC011049385.1, read as the reverse complement.
TTTTTTAATTTTTTTCCCAAGTTGCTTCATTTTTCTTTTTTAATGATATTATAATAATTTTTATTTATTTTTAATTGAAATATATATTTAATATTTTTATTATTTTTAAATAAATTTATTTTATTATTATAATATTTATTTTTAAATTTTTTACAAATATTTTATGTCTATCGCTGAATGTAAACGGTGTCTCTTTTCTAAGATTTTTGCTTTCACTCTTGACCAAACCACAACATATTCTTTACTATATTTATCAGCAATCTAAATTTCTCTAGTGTTTAATTTCTAACTTGTTTGACTATAATTGCAAAAATTTTTACCCAACATTAATGTAGAACTTTGTTAGTCAAGAATGGCAACTAATTAGTTTCTATATTGAGGAATAGAAACAGGCTCCAATATATATACAGTTTTGACCAGAGGGAGCCATGGCCTCCCCTTTTTTTAGTAAAAAATGCTTAGTGTATTACAATATATATATGTTGTGTAATTATGTTTTTTATTGATTTCTTTATGCCAAAACGACATAGTCTTGGACAAAAAGAATAATTTTTTTTTTTAAGGATGTCCTGCATCAAGATCCACATCTTCCGGTACCTTGTGCTCCTCATTCTCAACTCAAGCTTTTTGTTTCTGCAATCTCCATTATTCTTGCTAATGTTCCAGGTAGCCTAATTCATCTTCCGATATATACCTCTTCGTCTTCGCCATTAGGTGTGATAAAAAGGGTCTACTTACATTTGTTAGGATTTAATATTGTTAAAGATTAGGTATCTTGAAATTTAGAAATTAATTTGATCCAAATTAAGTGTTTGAAAATGGAAAAGATTTGAAAAAAGAAGAGAAAAAACATAATTACTTACTGCGACTATCGAACATGTATTTTTATTCATTAAAATTATTAAAACAAGACTTAAAAACAAGATGAAAGATTTTCTCACCAATTTTCTTATTTTGCATATTGAGAAAGAAATTGCTGCTGCGATTACTGTAGATAGATTTCGTGATCTGAAAGAATGTCGTGTATCATTTGAGTGGATTGAATGTTTTTATATTTGTAATCCTCGTATATATCAATTCTGAATTATTTCCATTTTTTCTATACAGTTCTACATGGTGCAATATAATTCATTTGTGGGATATAATTAAAGAAGCAGAGGAAGTAGAAGATGACGAGTCTATTTCAAATGAGCTTGGTGGGTTCTCCTCCTGCTCTTTCTTCTCCATCATTTTGCTCTCTCTTCTGCTTTCCACTGTTTCTCTTTGCATACGTTTCGAAGATTGGTTAATAGAGCAGACCTTTTTTTATCGCTCCTTCATTTTTGCTGATCCAGCTTTTGACCTTACTCCCTCAGGATCCAATATTATCACTTTATTAGTTTAAAAATGGCCTAGGCATTTATCAACGTATTATTCAATTGAAAGTCACGCCAATCTCATACCGGTTAGATACTCTTGAGAAAATAACAGGAGGTTTTATAAAGAAATTGGGTGAAGGAGGTTATGGCTTTATCTATAAAGTAAAACCTCATATTGGTCGTTTCGTAGGTGAAGATTTTGGGGAAACCCAAAGCTAATCAACAAGAATTCAGGCAAACGCATCCTGAAGTTTATGTACTTTTCTATTTTTAACTATCATCACTTATAATTTGAATTTTATCAATTAAACTTTTCAATTTTTATTTTTCAATTCATCAAATTATTTTTTATGGAGTTTAATTGAAGTGCATATGAAGTTTAATGGCAATAAACTGCTTAGAGGGTATTTGGATGTTCTTAAAATAGATATTAAACGTCGTTTTGAAATTTAAAAAATACTAAATGAATTTTTAAAATATTTGACAGATTAATTCAAAACGAAGTTTTGAAATTTAAAAATAAAACAAATTTAAGTTAGAAATACCAACTTATTTTAAAATGATATTTTTAAAACTCTAATTTTCAAAATTACATTTTCAACCAAACACCCCCTTTGATTTGAATTTTATGGATTAAACTCTTTAATTTTTATTTTTTGATATATCAATTTATTTTTTACAGAGTTTAATTGAAGTGTATAAGCATTAAAAGCACTTAGCTCTGTACTAGACTCGGTTGCTGGCTCAGCCTTTGTTCAATGTTGTTGCAATGGTAGAATCTATCATGTTAATGTGGTGCAGTTAATTAGTTTATTTTGAGGAATCCAAACGTCCTCTTATCTATGAATTCATGCCTCGTGGATCTCTTGATAAACATATTTTTCATCGAGAAGGTATCATCCCGTTAAGTTTTGGGCAAGCATACGAGATTTCTCTTGGAATTGCTCCCGGTATCTAATATCTGCTTCGAGGTTGCGACATGCAAATTTTGCATTTTGATATTGAACCAACGCAATATTATTTTGGATGAAAAATTCATCCCAAAAGTCCTGGATTTTGGACTAGCGAAATTATAAAACACAGATGATAGCATTGTATTTCTCACAGAAATAAGAGGAACAATATGATATATTGCTTCCGAGTTATTCTATAAAAATATTGGCTCTCTCTAATAAAGCTGATGTGTGTATCTATGGAATGTTGAATGGAGATGGTGCAAAGTTGAGATGAAATCATGAAATTAATTTTGAATAAATTAAAAATTAAAATTTTTCATATAAATGTTAAGTCCATATAAAAAGTTGAACCTGCATGGACCAAGTAAATTTTTTTTTATCAGCTAATAATTTTTTTTTTCTTTTTTGCGGAATGGCTCAGGTGACTCATCCCTGGCAGGAAGAAGGAGAAATTTGAATGCATTCACAGACAATTCAAATCAAATCTACCTTCCTTTTTGGGCATATAGCCAATATAGTGAAGGCAATGACAGAGAATTGGGATATGCTACAGAAGAGGAAAGGAAATTTAACTAAAAATATGTTTATAGTAGCATTACGGTGTACACAGTTGAGTCCGAATGATCGTCCTTCAATGCACAAAGTAATAGAGATGCTTGAAGGAGAAGAAAGCCTAGAAATGCCTCCAAAACCTTCTCTTTGGCCACAAAAGGATGCTAGAGGCATCATCAACTCAACAGGGTCAAGAACCGTACAAAGTGATTGTACAAATTCTGAGTTCAGTTACAGATGCAGAGTAATATTTATCAAATAAAACAAAATCATCTCTATTACGTTTGGTTTATTATCCTTTGCAAGTCAACGAGGTATTAGGTATTTCTCCTTCCAGAGTTTTGTAAAGCTATCAGATAATGCAATCAAATTTGAAAAATCAGGATAATACAAGGATTTACAATAAGTTATTGTATGGAAAATGATGCATCAGCCCAGCTGTGCATCATGTAGAGGCTCCCAAGTTTGGCAGCAAATAGTAAATTATCATTTACAAATCACACAAAAAGGATGCAAAAAAAAAATAAAAAAGTATATATATCATTTGCACATCCACTCACCAAACCCCAATATATATGACAAACATTATTTATTTGATTCCAAACTAAGTAAAGATGCCACATAGAAATATAGCAAATTGTGTCAAGACTTAATATAATATTTAAACCTTACCACTCAATAACTTGGGATTTTGGATAGAATTTAAAGTTTCTCATATGGTATCAGGACTAGCTTTGCATCCCAATCTTCTTGTGCTATTTCGTGTTCCGTCATGCCTGCAACTGTGTGTTAGTAGAGCCTGACATATGTGCGATCAGTTTGCAGGTGTCAAGAAGGGGATATTATAGTTAAAATGATCTTACATGGAAATATAACAAATGGTGTCATGGACTAAATCTTCATGGCTCTTTCATGTTTTGTCACACCTAGCACGTGTCAAGAGGAGGTGTCGTGTTAGTAGGGCTTGACTTATGTGCGAAATTAAATCTGTTTGGCGCTCAGTCTGCTTCTGTCATGTGCTAATTAAGAGCCTAGTACGTGTCAAGAGAAGGGTGTCAAATCTAAAAAGATCCTATATAGAAATATAACCAATGGCATCAAAGTTTAGTACAATGTTTCAGCCTCACCACCCAATAACTTAGGTTTTTGGATTGAAATCGAGGTTTCTCACACTAAGAATTCCTACTGAAGAGCAGCAGCACAACAACAATAAGATCAATATATGTATATTACCTGCACTTCAAACTTCACCATATTCAATGCGACTTATTGTCCATCATTCTCAAAATGGTTGATATCAGGAAACAACCATTGCGAATTTTGAATCAACCATTAACCATGCCTTCATGATGTCCAGGAATGCCAGGAATCCACCTGCACTTCATGCTGTAGTAACAACTTTTCTTCCAGCGCACATTCAGTTTACACAAAGCTTCAATGACTTCTGTAGGACTATCAAAGGGAAGACAACAAAATATAATCAGCTATAGTTGTAAACAAAAATAAGTAGTTCAATATAGCAATAACTTCTGTCATTAATTCACGAGGAACTAACACAATAAATATCATCAACTATAGTTTTAAACAAGAATAATTAGCCTATGAACAAATAGACTAGAGATAACAGCCTAGACCTCAAAAGTAATTATGAAGCATAACAAAAGAATCACAGATACTATACTCATCATTAAAGACATAATGCAAATAATTTCAACACTTGTGGATAAATCTTAAGCATTTAATGGGATAGAAAACATGGATTATTATCCTCTATGAAAATACCGAATAAGATGATACATGAAAATCTCATTCCTTTTTGCAAAATAAAACAGGGCAATCCAGCAAATGGAGGTGTGTGCCAAGTGATGGCTGGCTCACACCTTGATTAAATTTTGAATTTCCTAAACCATTAGGGACATAATATGAAAGTCAATAATGTGATTTTTCATCCTGCATTGACATCAAAAAAATCAGAACATAAGAAGCGTTATTTTGAAGTTTCTTAAAGAACGAATCTTGGGAGGAAAGATTATCATGTGATAAGGAGGTAATATCTTCATTTTTTAGTATAGCAAGCAATCAATTATTAGAAAACTGCAGACAGGGGCAGAACCAACTGCCAGGATGCAGGGGCCACCACCCCTCCAAGCCCCAAAAAGAATTCCAAAATATGTAGATATATCTACTATTTATTTTGTACACGAGCCCCCCCTAACAATAAGATTAACCCCCACAACAAAAATAAGCCCACGAATCCTTCAATTATTAATTAGCCCAACATCTTGAGTTAGCCCATAACTTTTGTTTTAACTTAAAAAAAAACTCCATGTATATATATATATATATATATATATATATATATATATATATATATATTTATATATTTGAATATATATATACATACATGGCCCCCTCTTAACAATAAAAATAGACCCGCAACAAATTGTTGTTTTTCTTTTCTTTTCTTCCCTTGTTTTGCCAAAAGCCCATGCATGAAATTGTTGTTTTAGCTAAAATAAACAGCTTTGCAGGTGCAAATTCGCACCATATACTATAATTTTTGTTTCCTTTCTTCTAAATTACCTCTTCCTTTTTGTTTTGACTATTGTGCCCCACATACTACTGCCATCAAATTAATGGTGCTGCAAATTTTTTTTTTGAAGATAATTGATCTGACACTACACCTCTATCTATGCGAGCATGAAACGTACATATAAATGTTAAATTTCAGTTTGATATATTAGAGTTTAGTGATTTCCAGTTTAGTCCCCAAGCTTAAAGTTCTAACTCCATCCCTAACTGCAGAAGCAGAACTAATTTGGGAAGAAAATAATATCAACTAGGCGATCAAACAAAATGGTTAATTTGAACGAAAGAAAGGGAAAATAACTCGACAAAATGAATAACCCTAGTGAATGCAAGAAATAATAGGATACAATATAAAATCTCCAATACCTTGATTTTCTGAGAGGTTGGATATGTTCTCATCAATGAAAGGAAGGGTAACACATGGATGAGCATTTGATATAATACCACAGCTCCATATGTCCACTTAATGGCCAGCATACAATTTCCCAGAGATAATCTACAGAAAGAATAGCATAACCTTTGAATTAATATCATTAAATAATAGTTTACACGAATAGAAGCGTAGAAAGGAATTCTCCAGTTCGCACTGTAAAGTTCAGCAAGCCATCATAAAGTAGTGCCACAAGTCCACACCTCTGGGGCAGCATAGTATGGGCTTCCACTTGTCTTCAGAAGATGACCATCTCGCAGTAAATTGCTCAACCCAATATCTGCTATCTTCACATTGCATTTTAAATCTAAAAGCAAGTTATCAGGCTTACGGCCTTTGTGAACAACCATATTCCCGAGGGAATATTCTACACCAGAAATTATCAGCATAAAGACAAAAATTTGCCTAATGAACTAAAATGAGAAATGAATATAAACCATGAAAGAATGCAATGCACTATCAGTAGCCAATCATACCTGCTGGAAGAAATTACACGTTTCATCTTCCTGCAGCTTACCCTTCTCCACAATAAAACCAAAGAGTTCTCCGGATATAATGTGAGGAGGCATAAGATAAACAACCTCAAGATTTTACATTTCAGGAAGGAAAAAAGTAAAGAACATATCAGCTTGTTACAGAACAAAAAACCAAACAAACTACACTAATGACGAAGCTTGAACAAAATTTGTTATTCAGGTCCAAAGAGAAAAGGTTTTGATAACAAGAACAATTGGGATATTGTTTTACCAAAAGCAATCTTCAATTACTTTTATTGATTTTGTAAATTTTTATTTTAATCAATATGGGAAAAAGGTAACAGTTCCACATTAAAAAAAAATAAAGAAAAGAATGAAATATATTTGACCCCATTCATTTCTACTCTTCTTCAAGAGTATCAACACCCATTATATAATGAGTCAGCACTACTTGCCGTCTTCTTCTTCCAGGGACTACTGCAATTACACCAGCAATTGATATCCTATTTGATCAAAGTAATTTAATCCAACGGCCGCCAAGCAGAGGCTGTCAACAAAGATAAATCCTTCCATCCTAATTTCAAGCACCCATTTTCCTCTTCTACCAAAGTATATCCTTTCCAAGGGAACATCCCAAGCAATAAGCTAGCTTGAGCAGCCGGGTTACCCCCAAGTGAAACGGGTTGGAACCCGACCCGTCTCAACTCATCACCCCATCTCTCCACCTTAACTTCACCTGTTCTCTTGGGCCCACCCACAGCTACAATGTTCTTAATCTCGCATCCAAACAACTGCTGCTCCACTGTATGTCTCTCTACACTGTCAGCACCTAACCCATCCCCTAATGCATCAAATAAAGCGCTGTAATAATGCAAGGCCTCGACGAATCTCCCTAAGAAACTACCCCCATGGCTTAAGTCTTGTTCAACGGTCGTGATCAATTTGGGCTTCAACAAAGTCAACGATCTCAACGTCCCTAAATCGCTCCCTGTTATATCGTATAGACAGTGATGCATCCAGTGAACCACAACCGCTTCTGTGGGTCTCACCCCGAGTTGACTCACATCTTTTACATTTGCAATTTTGCCCTCCACGGGATGGAACTCGAAAGGCAATCTTAGTGAGCTTGCGAAATCGGCGAGTCTCCTCCCTGTTGATTCTAACAACTCGGAGGAAGAGCCGAACCCGGTTATTCTCATGGATCGGATCTTCTTGGACCTTGAAGCCAGTATGTGGAACAGTCCCGGCCATTGAAGACCTTGCATGATATCAAGATCGATGACGTGGACATGCTCCTCGCCGTCCAATGCTTGGAAAATCGCTTGGTTGGCAGTGAAATGAGAGAATTTTATTAACGGACTGATTGAATTGTATGATTGAAAAGCGTTGAAGATTTTCTGAGACTGAGTGAGAGTTAGAGATTTAGAGGTAAGAGGCGAGTAGGTACCCAAGCAAGAACTCACCACACGAGCCTGAAGAGCGTGAGCGAAATAGGCGCCGACTCGCTCAGGTGATGATCCAAATGGAGATGTGAGTTCCGAGATCTCAGGGAGGAGATCGGCGGCGTCATCAAGGTTGTCCATGGCGACACACTCAGCGCATTGCAGCAAGAGTCCAAGAAGTCTGAGACCAGTAGACTCAGTGGAATCTTCCTCAGTAGTGGTCTTCTTGCCCGACACTGTGGCTTCACTGGAAAAGTTAGGTCGCTTAGCAGAAGGGTCATCGGCGTCAACCAACTCTCTGTCAACACGCTTGGTCTTCATGGAGGAAGAAGAACTGGTAGGATTAGGAGTGGAATTGATTGGCAATTGAGGAATTAAGCTTTGAAGCATGATCGAAGAATCGAAAGGTTAAAGAGAGGTTTCGAGAAAAAATGGACAAAATCTTATAAACAAGGACAAGAGAAGATACGACTAGAAAGCTGCAGGGAGGGGAAGTCTGTTTGGAGAGAGAGAAAATGAGGGAAAATGGTAGATTGCTTTTTCAATATACAGAGGGAAAATATGTATATATTTAGTAATAGTCGTTAGGTAGTCCGTTTAGACGTGTCGATAACTGCGTTTTTATGTAATTAATAATTAATATGTAGTTAATTATCTATTCCATGGGATTCTTAAGGCAAGAAGATTTGTCTTTTTATAAGGATATCGATATTTCTGATTAATTATTAATTATTTTAATATAATGTGAACATTAATCATCATCATTATTTGGATTTAATGGATTGTATAGTTGTTTTGACATCTATATCTATAATGTATATGGTCCTTAACTTCCCAACCACAAAAATTAAGAGGTTACATTTGTAATTTTCTAAATTGAAAAACAAGATATATATATATATATATATATATGAAATAATTACTATAAAATTCAATAAAATTCAAATTAAGAGGTTACATTTGTAATTTTATAAATTGAAAAATAATTACTATAAAATTCAATAAAATTCAAATTAAGAGGTTACATTTGTAATTTTATAAATTGAAAAACAAGATATATATATATATATATATATATATATATATATATATATATATATATATATATATGAAATAATTACTATAAAATTCATATATTTTTTCATATTATATTAAAAAATTTATATTTTTTTAATTTAAATTAAAAAATTTTATGTATTTACCCGATTGGGTCCTAACTGACTTCAAATCAACTCTAGACCTAAAAATTAGGTCATATAACATGCATATACATATATTCCATGCATTCACACATAAATAACACATCAATAAGAAAGGAAAAATTATTTCCCTAAAAGGTCCCTATTAGGGTTTTGGCTAAGGTGTTACATTATTTATTAAAATTTAAAATTTTTATATTAAAAATTTATTAAATTTATATAAAAAATTTATATTATTTCTTATTTTTATTCTAATTTTTATTCAAGTGTCACCACTTTCAATCAAATCAAAATTTTATTCACTATTACCGTTACCATCGCCCCACTTTCAATCAAATCAAAATTTTATTCACTACTACCGTTACCATCGCCGCCAAATCCAAAAAGTAGTATAAGTGCTCTGATCTTCAAACATAAAAATGCTATAAATATCCTTCAATGTCAATAATGGAAAATTCCCCAAATCTTAGGGATGGGAAGAAAAAGTATTAATAACAGGTTGGTATACCCAAAAATCCGGAGAGATTTTGAAGAAAAAGGACCCAAAAATTCACAGATTACATGAGAATGAAGTAGTGAAAAAGGAGATCAAAGAAAATGAAGCTACTTCCATTTGTAGTATAGAGACAGAGTGAGCATGTGATGGAATTAGGGTTAGTTGTTTGTCAAAAAAGCATAAATGAATCACATTCAACGCAGCAAATTACTTCACATGGAAGTTTCCATGTGAATTAGAGTCCAAAGTATTGATTCTATTTTTGTGGATGGGAAATTCTTATAATGAGAAAAAAATTAAAGAGCTAAATCACTATAAATTCTTCAAAAAGTCTCACCGTTACTCATTATTTCACATACAATACTGAAGATCACCATCAATATATCTAAAAGTGCTCAAGTTTACTTGTTATTATAATGTGATAAACCTTAAATCAAACGAGTCATTTGTAAAAATTAAACTTACCTAAGAGAATTTTGCATTCAAAAACAGATATTGCAAGTGAATAAGAACTGTATAAGCTCTGGTGAAGCTACCGCCTTCAACAGCGGGCAACACCGAATATGGTGAACTAGATGTTCCTGCAACTTTAACTTCCAACGATTTTCAACAAGGCTTGTTGTATCAAGAAGTGGTTGAGTTCTGCGACGGGCTGACAGCGGAGGACCCAAATAGCCTCCCTAAGCAGCGGAGTTCTATTTCTGTTCTTGAAAACTTCCATGTGAAAGTGAAAATTAAAGAGATAAACAAACAAATTAACTCATAATTTATTTTAAATTATGGGCAAATTAAATTTTATTATTCTTTATTTATTTCTAAAATTAATTTGATATTATTTATTAGGATAGAGTTTCATATAATAAGAAAGGAGAGTTTATTTATTAGATAAAAAGAAAAATGAAGGGAAATGAGTTTTAATAATTGAAGGTAAAAGAAGAGACGAGGAATATTTTGGGTAATAAATAAAATATTTTAGTGAAAATTTAATTTTTATGTCATTGACTAATAAAAATTGAATAAAATATAAATGAAAGAATCTTATAATTTCACAGAATTAAAATACATGAACTTGTTAATATAATTTTAAAAATATAAATACTTTTTAATATAATACGGTGAATAAATTTTAAATTTTGTTGTGATATAATTACAATTTTAAACATGTATTTATATTATTTATTAATTTTTTTAGTTGCTTGTTAAATTTATGACTTTTAATTAAATGACAATAAGAACTCTCTTATTTTTAATTTACCTGTTTTAATTTTAATTTTAATTATTATTTTATTATCTTTTATATCAATTTTTTAATAATAATAAGAGTTAAAATTTTTAAATTATTCCTTAAGGACATAATTTTTAATGCTTGTTTATTTTTAAATTGATTGATTTCATATTATTTTTAATAAAATTATTATTTTATTAATTTTTAAAATTTAATCAAAGATAAAGCCTATTAAAATAAATCCTAATACAATTAAAAGTTGCATCTGATTCATATTTTAATTGTGATTGTAATAAATAATTTCACTAAATATATATGTTAATGAGATCATTATTTTTCTTATATTTATATTTATTTCACAATATTAATCTCTCATATTTATTTAAAAATTAACCTTCCATATTCGACGTTAATTTTTTTATGAATTTTTATTAGTTTTAATTTAATTTTCTTTATTTTTATATGTTAATAGATTATATTTGTAAGTATAAATTAATTCTTTTAATTTATTTTTTCATTAGTTTTTCGTTTAATTTTCTTTATTTTTACATATTAATTGCTTATTTTTATATTTATATATGATGTATTAAATGTATATGCACTTTGATGACATTTTCTTATATTAATTTTTTTAAGACCGATAATAATTTACAATTTACGGCTATTAATATTTTTACCCACTACAAAAACTTAGTTTTACATTTATATATTTATTTGCATAACTTAATTCTCCTGATCAATGTTTATCAACAATGTTAAGAAAATGATCTCACACAAAAAAAATTAATAAAATTAAATTCATTTTAAATTAAAGTTTTACGAAATTTAAAATTTCAATTTAGAGAAAAATGTTTAAACAAAGAATTAATTAAATATTTTTTACAGTATAAGAAATTTAGTTAAGTAAAGTGCAGTTGTAGAGATGACTTTCGATCCGGTGTACTACGTTGCTGTTTCTAATATTTCTACCCAGAATACAAGAGTTTGCTTGAATGTGATGAGAATGAAATAAAGGTTGTTCTGTTAATCATAAAGCCCATGTCTAATACAGCACAAGCAAATTAAAGAAACAACTATAATTTGAGAGGTCACAGCAGTCGAGCAGAAAACATATGGAATATACTGTTAACAAAAACACAGTTAAATCCAGAAATATGAGAAAGATTTGTTACATAATCTCTGCAAAAGCAACTACTACGAGAAGAGGTTAATCGTTCCTTAGAAATTATAAAAATTCCCCATATGGTAAATAACATCAAGTGAAGTCCCAGTGAATCAGAAAGCAGGCTGTCAAAAACAAAACTCCTAGTAATTTAGCCAACTTCAGAGTTGGATGTTGGCATCACGACAATTACCCACATATAAAATTGAGGGACAAATTCAACCAAAAAAAAAAAAGTAAAAAACAAAAACAAAAACAAGTGTAAGAGTCAATCTGAACGACAAAGTTATTTACAACGTGATTTCTTATTCACAGGCATAACAAGAGATCCGTGGACAGAGTTCTGGAGAGCCTACTCTTTCCATTCTAAAGCACTCGGAGTTGTGCAAGAAAAGCTGCACAAAGATCCAAGAAAAGAAATTGGGGTCCTTGTACCCTCTGTAAGTCGAGCAGGTATTTCTCCTCGCGAGTTTTGTAAAGCTGTCAAGACAATGCAACAACATACACAAGCAATCAGAATGAAAGATGACCCTGTATCAGCAGTGCATTATTCAGAGGATTCTAATTCTGACCGAACATAGTAAATTATCTTTTACAAATATAATTACCACAAATGATGCCAAAAATATATCATATACACGTCCAACCACCAATCACCAATACATAATAAAAAAAAATTCATTTGAACTTGTTCTAGAAGTCCTACAAAACAGCAGCAGGACAACAAAAATAAGATCAACATGTATTACCTGCACTTCGAACTTCACCACATTCAGTGACTTGTTGACTCCATCATTCTCAATAATGGTAGATTCATCCCCAAAGAAATTATTATGCACAGGGTCATTAACCATGCCTTCATGATGACCAGGAATGCCAGGAATCCACCTGCACTTCATATTGTAGTGACCAATTTTCTTCCAACACACGTTCAGTTCCTGCAGAGCTTTGAGGACTTCTGTCATTATTTCACGAGGGTGCGCTCGTGACTGTCAAAGTGAACACAACAAATATGATCAATAAGCATAAATTGTTCAATTTAGCCTTTCACTCCCCCACATGTTCTCCAAAAACAAATAGACTTGGGAAAACAGCCTAGACGTCAACAGAATAAACCAGACAAGAGAATCTCTAAGTTATGAAGCATGTCATATTTTCTCAGCCATGCATCACTTAATATAGAAACCCTGACCAACAATGCACATTAAGAAATCAAAACCTATTTATTTGTTTTACCATATGCCACATTGTGAAATTTGGCTCCTAGCAACCTCCCTAATCTTGAGAGCAAGAAACTTCACCTGAAGTCCGAGAGCCCATTTCCTATCAACCGGGAACTGTGCTTTTAATCCTGTTCCTTGATAATCCATGTAACCTGGAAGTCGGTGCCCAATAACTGGAGAAGAAGGTTCATTTGCATGCAAACGGTTGAAACCGCATTCCTAGAGAAAATAAGATAAAGTTGAGATAAATCAAAGACTATCAGAAAAATAAAATTTTCAAGAAAATATACTCTCTAAAGTTAGATCATAGAGATGTTTGGAACACTACTTGCAGGCCAGAGAGAAAGAAATAGAGATATCATTGTATCATCATGATAGACATCAGACGAGTTTATAATCCTTAGGCAGTTTCAACTAACTAATCTCTAAGGCTGTACCAGTGGCCTGTGGCATGCCACTATAACAACCATCCTACATCTTTGGGGAAAGAAAACAAGTGTAGTTAAGTTGCACAAAGCCCAACAACTAGGTTTCATTAGGTAAGCTCAAATATTTTGGTTATAGCCATTGTTAACTCAAGTGGTTTGGACTAAGTTCCTTAGGTTACTCTGAGGCCAAAGTGAACTTGGGTTGGGTACATTGACAAACTTAGAAGCTCTAAGTAATCCATTTTCAAAACCTATTATCAACTCAAAATGACTTTCCACTAACAAAAGTACAATTTCAACAAGATTTTTCACTGCAGTAAACTTTGGGAGAAAACGCACCATTGTTTCTTGAAATTCAGCTCCAAGATAGCCATTAGAAACACGAAATCGATTGTCCAATAACAAATAGTACGCAACAGTAGCCTGGAATCCGTTGCAATTAATAAGACAACATTTAGTTACTCAAGGTAAAAAGAAGACTTTAGAAGAACAATTACAAGAAGTTACGAAGAGAACAAACATCATTTTGCATTCTGTTGCGAAGAGATTCAATAAGTTGGTTCCTGTCAAATCCCATCTTCACCACTTCCTGGAGAATTTCTTCATCAATCTGCAGAAAGGACAATCTGGGTTAAATGAACTGCTTGCATAGCCTCCTCAGTACAACTCCCACAACTATTGTAGAACATGTATCACCATGAATCAAGACAAATATCCCATGCATTAACTAATAGCTGCAGAACGTTTAAATAAAACCAAATACACTAGGACAAATATATTATGAATCAGAGATCAAATTCGCCATACAAAAGGGAGTATGAAGAAAAGATATCAATGCCTTATTTTATAAATTAGAATTTGAATTTCTCGTCTCCTACTCAAGTTTTCATTGTCCTATGCTTATTCTAGGAATTATAATGGGTTTTGAAGAGGCTGAGCCTATTTCATTTACCCTTTTATAAGGGTCTGAGTAAACTAGGGTTTGATAGGAACCTGCAGCACTATTGTGCTAAGGGTTAAGTAGTTCTGTATTCAATGTGCTTTCAATTGCTGATTTCATACATACAATCTAAGACCAGAATAATGTACCACTCCTCTTTTCTAACTTCTAGAATTTATTTTGTGGATTCAACCATTTCTACTAAGACTTAAAGAAATAAGATAATTAACCTCATTTACAATGTTTTTGGCCTAAGATCTGAATTTGTTATAGATATTCACACACTTATTGCTGTAGGTTTCACTTGGGTTACATCAGCAATGGCATTTTCCACTCAACATAAACAATATGACACTGATACTAACTTCAAAAGAAACATAATCATAGATCATTAATCCTTGACTAGTATTTAGTTATGCAGTAAAAAAGTTACCAAACCTTTTTAGCTTGTTGCACTGTATCCGGTGGAGGAACGGCTAAGTAACGTGGAAGGCGAGCTTGAAACCATGGGTGCTGACGTATTTCAGGAATGGTCATTCGCTTCATTGGATCAACAACAAGCATCCTTGGGATCAGATCTCTTGCACCAGGTGATAAATGGCTGGGAAGAGTATATATCCCACCCTAAAAGACCAAAATGACATGGGTTCAGGCATGATTGGTTTGATCTGTGTGCAAGTAATGATATGACAGAAAAACTCTGGTTTGGAAAATCAGCAATTACATAACCAATACACAAGGAAGAAGAGAAGCATAGATACCATACAGATATCTAAAGACATAATGCAAATAATTTCTATGCTTGTTGAAAAATCATAAACATTAAATGGGAAAGCAAATATGAATTCTTATCCTCTGAAAATTCTAAATAAGTTAATACTTGAATGGACAGATAAAACAAAGCAACCTAGCAAATAATGGTGTGCCAAGTGATGGCTGGCTTACATCTTGGTTAAATTTTGATTTCTCCTACACTTTCCTAAATCACTGGGGAGATGAGATAATATGAATGCCAATAATGTGATTTTGATCCTGCATTGGCATTCAAAAATTAAGACATAATAACTCCATCAATTCATAATAATTTTGTCCAAATTCATTTGTTTTTAAGTTTCCAAAAGAAAGAACCTTTGGAGGGAAGATTATTATGCAACGAGGAGATAATATTTCATATTTTTATAGCAAGCAATCAGGTAATAGAATACGGCAGGAGCAGAACTAACATGGGAAGAAAATATAATATTAATTAGGTGATCAAACAAAATGGTCGATTTATAGGAAAGAAAGGGAAAAGAATTCAAAATAAATAAATAACCCCAGTGAATCCAAGAATAGTAGTTAGACATATGTACATTCAGATCAAATTAAATCCCCAATACCTTGATTTTCTTAAATAGGTTGGGAATGTTTTCATCATCAAAAGGAAGTGTACCACAGAGAAGAGCATACAATATAACACCACAGCTCCATACATCCACTTCGGGACCAGCATACAATTTCCCAGAGATAACCTACAGAAAGAATAGCATAATCTTTGAATAATGTTATTGAATTACCAGTTTACATGAATAGAGGAGGAGAAGGGATTTCTCCTGCTCCCATTGTAAAGTTCAGCAATCCATCTTATAGTAATGCCACAATTCCACACCTCAGGGGCTGCATAGTTTGGGCTACCACAACTTGTCTTTAGAAAATGACCATCTCGCATTATGTTGCTCAACCCAAAATCTGCTATCTTCACATTGCATTTTGAATCTAAAAGCAAATTTTCAGGTTTAAGATCTCTGTGAACAACCATATTCCTGTGGCAATATTCTACACCAGAAATTATCTGCATCCAGACGGAAATTTGCCCCATGAACCAAAATGGAATGAAGAAAAACCATGAAAGAATGCATATTAGTAGCCAATCATACCTGCTGGAAGAAATTACGTGCCTCATCTTCCTGCAGTCGACCCTTCTCCACAATGTAATCAAAGAGCTCTCCAGACTTCACATATTCCATCACCACATATATATCAGTCGGTGTTTCTATAACCTCATAAAGTCTTATAATGTGAGGATGCATAAACAACCTCAAGATTTTGATTTCTCTTCTCACTGCAAAAAGAAAGAAAGGAAAGGGAACAACGAATATATCGGCTTCTCAGAAAAGCAAACACAACGAACGACACAAATTATGAAGTTTGAACAAATTGCAAACTGTAACAAACCCAAAAAAAGAAAAAAAATAAAGGCCCTGGAGAAAAGGTATGATAACAGGAATATTTGGATATAAATCCATGTTGCTTCACCACAGCTCTCTGTTTTACAAGTTCCAAATACCTTTTCTCAATCCTAAAAATATTATTATCAATAAGGGAGAAGGTAAAATTCCACATAAACAATTAGAAGCATCCACAATTCAAGGTGGGGAAATGATTCACATATATTTGACCTGACATAATAGCACCTGATCTAATCACTCGTACTTATAAAGACACAGGAAAAAAAATACAAATCCATGCACAGACTATACCTTTTTCTTCCATCTCCATGTTCTTTATCTTGCGACGGTTAAGTATCTTGATGGCAACTTTATGGCCAGTCAATGCATGCTCTGCTATTTTCACCTTGCCAAAGGAACCGATTCCAAGAGTTTTACCAAGCTTATAATTTGGTAAAAACACATCAACACTACTGCTGCTTCGGTGATTTGACCCATCCATTTTTCCTATCACGCAAATATAAGAATATAATATAATAAAATAAATAACAAACTCAGATAAATGAGAAAACAATTAAATAAACTTTACAATGATGTCTACACTTGCACAAAAATTATATAACAATACAGAAGCAGAACATTGATGAACGGTCAAGGCAAGTCATTTAAAGAGAATGCATTGTCCCAATAAAATTCTGAAACCAGAAGTTCCATACATGTGGTTAGAATCAATAATAACAGATTCTACATGTCATGCCAATGGTTAATATTTCCATGGCCTAATGTATAGACACCAACCAAAAAGAGAAAGCATTTTCTTAACTAAATTTTGAAACCAAACACAAAAATTTTTTTAGCAGCATTAACCCAGTTTATGATAAAATTTTACATTGGAAAAAAAGGCAAGCAGAGATATTTACAAGAGAACAGCACGCACAAATGATTTGAGAAACCAAAATTCAGTTTTTCCTGAAATAGTGAAATTTAACAATTTGTCAACTCACTCAACTAAGCTGAATCCAAATCTAGTTAGGGTCTGTTAAATGGATCATTTTCTTCCATTCTACCCAGTTTGGGGAACAATTGGTCAGTAAGGAAAATGCCATATCTTTCAGCGAATACCCAGATTCACATATTTAAGCAAAAACACAAATGATCTAAAACAACCAAAAAGATTAAAACTTTAAATTCACCACTTTAGTTCCAAGCCTCTGCGCTCCACCATAAAATCAATCTCTCAAAAAACGCATATACCCAGAATCACAGCCATAGTTTTTATCACAATTAGCTTAAAAAACTCAACGTAAAAGAGCCCAAAGAAAGCAAATTCTACACATCATAACTAAATCAAACAAAAATTTAATCATATTAAGCTCTAATTACGAAACAAAAAATCAATTTCCTCGAAAACTAAATCCAAATTCTAAAGTCTATCCAGAACCCTAGCTTCCACATATCTCAAAAATAAAAAAAGTTACACATTGAGAAATCGAACTTCAAATTGATTAAAGGAATATGAAGTTACCGAAATGCGGAGAATCTGGGAAGGGCCAAAAAGACACAATCGAGCTCGAAGAGAAGAGAGAGAGAGAGAGAGAGAGAGATGAAATATTACAGAGAACGATAATTATTTGATTATTATTGCGACTATTTTTTCTTTAATTTTTTGTTAAAGGACATGATTGCCCTTGTAATGTGAGGCTTTATGAGTGTGATTCTGTTGAAATTATAAGGGTAAATTGGAGAAGTTATAGAAGAAAGAAGCCTAAGAAGAAATTGTGATGGAAATAAAATAATCAAATCAACTAATAACAAAAAATTCGAATTCTTTTTTTAATTTATTTTTAAATTTTAATTGAAATTTAAACTCAAGATTAATGAGTATCTATATTTTATATATTTGAAATATATTTTATATTAATAAGTAAATTTATTTATATTTCTAACATTAATTGAATAAATTGTGTCAAATTCGAAAATATTATTCAATTAAATTTAAAATACAAAAATAAAAATAAAAATTCAAACGATTGTAATTGATTTTCAAATATTAAATTTTTTAATATTATTGATTTTCAAATATTAAATTTTTTAATAATTAAAATACTGAAAATTAACGTCAGCAATGAGTCATATATGGACTCTTAAAGAGAAGAAAGCATACTTTAATATGTTAGACCAAATTGTTTTTTTTAACTTCTCAAGTTGCATTTCTTATTTAAGCCTCTACAGTCCCTTTCCCAACTGAAAATCTGTTTGGATTTGGATCAACATTTACATTTAGTTGGCTTAATGAACCCCACTAGTCAATGAGTAAATTCTTTATCTAATTGTACAACCAAGTATAATTTAGATAGATATGACTTAAGCAACAGATTCATATTTGATCCCTTCTCCCTTAATTCATAATATCTAAAACTGGTCCAGTGTAGATCATGGGTCCTTATTTGAATAACTGCAACAAAACCTGAACCCAACTTGACCCAACTAGCAGACCATTGTCTCTGTAAAATTTTTGAAAAACCAAAAGAAAAGGGAGGCCGAAAGAAAAAGAAAGATAAGTTGATAGCAAGTTTTTCTACATAACAGAAAAGAATAATTTTTGAAGCAAAATAAAATAAAAGATGAGAAATTTGATAATCTTTTCATCATTCCCACACTCTAATCAATCTCAAAGGAAGGAAAATCTAGATAAATAGGTAAAAAATGTTTTACATTTTAAGCTTGAAAAGATAGAAAGTTTAAACTAAAAATTGCAAAAACATCTGATTCTGTACAAGAAAGCAGATTGTAATGTCACAGTATCCTCAACATAACCAAAAAGTAGCAATCGTGGCCGAGTATTATTAAGGCATGCATCTTAATAACTTGGAATAGCAGCAAAGCGATATCCTTTAGCACCTCTCCATGAATAATATGCTATCCTAGTTTCATAAAAGCCTGCACCCATAAGAGCATAATAGGTAAAATGACCTCAAAATATAATTGAGTAATGTTTTATTGCATTTTTAAGATTAAGCACAAGGAAAAAAGAACAAACAAAATTCCACGGAAGGGAGTGCAAAAGAAATTCCATTACAGCTACAAACTGAAAATATATACAAGGACACAAGAAATCTAAATGGATTAAAGAAAATAAAGAACAACAAACTACTTTAGATAAGCCAAGCTCAATTGTTGCAAGATGCTTGCACTCATGCCAGTTCTAGATTGTTACTCTGCAATTTTGATTGCCAAGCTTTCTGAAATAATCAATGGAGTCATAATTTTCTCAATTCAGGTGCACGACGCTATTCTTTCTAGAACTGCTACAAAACTTGGTTGGTTTGGTCATGAGTGTCTCATTTATTAATGAATAGACAAGGCTTTCTTCCACAATATGCATATCACATCAAAAGATGAATGAAATCTTAAAGTTTTCAGAGACATTCAATGAGTAGGTAAAATCTACAGAAGCTTTGAAATGGAAAAAGGATCAATATTATGTCCCTTTCTATCAATCAAGTATTTAATTCAGCATCATAAGAATAACTCATTTTCAATCCATAGTAAAAGCAGGAAGCCAAATGATGAAGGAATGGTTTATATACATTCCTTAGGGCATTAACATATCCAAAAAATAAATTCAAGCAACCATAGTTACTGTTTCACTGAGACTAGGAGAATTCAGTCCACTAGCTGTGAGTAATCAATATAATTCAACTAGTCACTCGATTTTCGGGAGGGACAATTAGAATATCTATACAAAGACTAGGATACATCAGTTCACTTGCTGTGTTGTGAGTAATCAATAATCGAACTAAACAATCAAGTTTCCAAAGAGTCGATTAAAATTACTGTAAAGAAACAGTAAAGTTAATTCAATGCAATAAAACCCTCAGTAGATATAGTCCACGAGAGAAGGGGCAACTTTGCTTCCATACATATTAAGGTAGAGACAGGTGAAACATCAGCATCCAATGCCAAAACCAAGCAAACTAAAGTCAAGGAGCACATACACAATGCCATAATGAAAAGTAGCTTGATTGATAACAATTGTACATAAAATACTGTTTGCACAACTTTAAGAACTGAAAGCTAAACTCATGGAATTTAGGCAATTAATCAGGAAGGCACACGTACCCTTGACATACCAAGAACATTGTCATGGAATCAGATAGACTAGTCAGGGAAAACAATGGGCATAAACCAAAAGTCATTTCTTGCAGAATTAGTAAACCAGTTCCTATAACTCATAGTTAATTCTTGTCTTCTTCCATTGCCAGTCAAAATCATAGAAAGTTTTGCCTTTCAGTAAATGGTAACAGCAAAGAAGCGGATCTTTTTACAATCTCTTTTATAAGACTCACAAGATTTTGACAGGTTTCTATAGGATGCAAGTGAAAATCTTATATAATTATTTAGCTATCCACTTATAGCTGAGAGATGAAGAGCTACTTGCATGCATACCAACCATATCACAATTATTTCTTTTGACAGTACCAATCACATCATTATTATCAAGAATGTCATCAATACAACATCAATAAATTGAACCGTGGAAACCTACTAACCTAATGACCTGAATTCCATGAAGAATTTATCACATTGGTTGAAGAACAACCAATTTGTCTTAAGGTTCCCAAAGACCATTACTCAGTTCTAGCAAAGCACAAATGGTGCAAATGCAACCAAATATCTCTGCTTCTATAATCATTATTACAAATGAATTTCTAGAACTACTACCTAAAATATGAAGCAGATAGAATATTCAACAGAAAAAGAATCAGCCAGTATTTCCAAGAAAAAATATGTGAAAGGGTGAAATACAAGAGTACAATATCCCATTGCAAAATAATGAGCAGATCAGCTACTAATCAATCTTAGGCAGATACCATTGAATAGTGAGGGAAAGCAAATAAGTTGTTAAAAAAATAAATAAATATTATCATAAGCCTTTTCATAACAATTTCATGAGATTAGATGCAACTAGATAACATGATTTTTATCTTTCTCCAGGTGAAAAAAACTAATTAAAGAACGATTTTGGCATTTACAATAAATGTCACTAAACCTCCTTTCAAATATGAGATAGATCCCTCGCTCTTCATCTTTCAGCTTATGGAAGCATGATCAAAGTAACAGTTAATCAGCTCATAAAGGTAAACATGGTAGAGAGGGGAAATAGTGAAGTACATCCTAGAGATGGTGTACGTTATTGTCCTTGTATGACAGAGAGGTCATGCAGAAGGAGCAGTGGGGGAAAAAAGAAAGAAAGACAAGAGAAAGAGAGAGAGAGAGAGAGAGAGAGAGAGAGAGATTGACATTCATGTACCATCTAGGCATCTATAAAGGGCACAAAAAACAAACCCATATAACCTTCCACAAAACCAAAGAGAGGGAAAAAAATATTATGCTAAGCACTCCCTGTTAATTTTAGTGACTGACAATCTGACATGGAAGTTTAATCAACTTTGGACAACATTACTCTACTGTTGCATGTTCTTGAACTCGGGAGATAAGTTTTTAGAGCTTAATAATAAATTTTATATTGCAGTAATCCTTCTTCTCACCTAACAGTATAATTTTAACCCACAACTTTCTCATCTAATCTTAATTTGCTTTACTAAATTAAATCTATCATTTTACACATGCAAGAGAAGCATATGCATAAGATGTAGAAGTGGACCATTTCATTGAAATGTCTAGCAAACAGCTTGCCTTTTATGCTTAATATGATTTGTTTCTTAAGGTTGCTCTAGAAAATAACACTTCCCCTATAATTCTATTGCAATTTCCACTTAAAAATTTAGTCCACGACCCTTATAAAACTTAAGAGCTCTCTCCAATAAACTCTGGCTTGCTATTTCTTCCTCAATTTTAAGGATTCAAGTACCAACATAAGGGAGTTCAATAGTCATGCGTAAAAGGGCAAAATTTTTTACTCATGATCCACATAGATATGATACATTCAATCATCCATTATGTTTCAACATACCTGGCAGGAAGGCAAGGATTCCAAGGGCCAAGAGACCATAGCCTTGTGATTTATCTCCACCCATGTGGCCAGTCAAGATGAAGAATGAAAGAAAGAGAAGTAATGATCCAAGAAAAAGCAAAAAAATTGCAAGGGCTACGGATTTCCAAGGGATTTTATCATAAGATCCAGGACTATACTCAAATCGAGGGTCATGTCTTCTCCCACCAACACCATCGTAATCTGCATCTTCATCCGCGGGAAGAGGAGTATAATGAACATTGCGTCGAGCTGCCATAGTTTTTTTTTGCAGTGCTCTAAAATCTCCCCAAGTATGTCTAAACAAAAAACACCTGATACCTGAAAACATAACCAAATCGCTTCGCCATCATATATAGAACCACACAGATAACTAAAACAAGATTTATAAGAACAATAGAACTAAAAAGTTAACACCATGAATATTTAAAAACATAATAAAAATATAAAAATTAAAAAAAAAAAAAGAAAAAAAAGAAATAGTCCCTTCAATATCAAAGATCCCAGTAAAGAAACTTAATATTTAAATATTTAAAGAATCACCGATCACCAGCGTCGGAAGAGTAATCACAGCAATGATCTAGACCGTTAGATTTGAATAATCAATTGAATTGATGATTATAAATGTCCGTGAGAACTACAATTAGGAAGATGAAGAAAGTTGCAGAATCGTCAAAGGAAGTGGCATTACCAGAACATTTTAATATTCGATGTAGGAGAACTCGGTCCTGAAAATTACTGGGCTTTCATTGTTGTTTCAAGTATGACTTGGTCCCGCTCAGCCAAGCCTAGCCCATTAACATGGACTCTTAAGTTCCTGAAGAGGGTAACCAGGAAACCCACCATTTCTGTTAACCTTTTTTTTTTTTAAAGATTTCTGTTAAATTTTCATAACATTGGAAAGTGGTAACTCACACTATAATTATGAATAAGAAGGCTTAAATTTGGTAACTCACACTATAATCTTTTTTTTTTTTTATGTTCATTATGTGTCCGATGCTCCTCTATTTTTGCTAGATATAATTTCTGTTGATTTAATAAATTAAGTTGATCTTTCCTTTTAAAAAAAATTATTAAAATAAAAATAAAAAAAAATATTGGGTGATCATTTAAGAATGATTAATTCCAAATATTCCTTAATATATCTGGATCCAATTCTGTTTTTTTAAATTGTATCAGGATTTTATTTTTGAAATTAATACTTAAAAAATAATTTTTTAATATATAAATTAAGTATTAATTTAATCTCTTATTTGATATAAATGAATTTCATAAAATTTTATAATATTTATTTATAAATCAATAATTTTGTATTTGATTTAAATTTAAATTTATTTAGAATTTTAAATAATTAGATCTGTAAAATTAAAAATAATTAAATTAAATCTTATTAAAATAGTTGATATTTTTAAATAAATTTTATAATTTTAAATTAATAAATTTTAAATGATACTATTTAAATTTTAATTGTCAAAAATACATTTATTATAAATTTGATATTTTTATTTATTTATCAAAATTTATTTTTATTTTTATGTTTTTATTAATTTTTTATTAGGGGTAAACTATACTTATAAAGTAAGATTTTTGCTTGAGTTCATTTTTTTTTTTTATAATTCTTCTGCAAATTTTATCTTGACAGCTTTGACAGTCCGATAGTCATCCTAATATCACTAGAACCCTTTCGGTGGGAACCTTCATATTTTATTTTTTATTTTTTTTTCTTTTTATTTGTTTTCTCATATATTTTAATTTAAACCTTATAGTTTATTAATTTTTATTATATTTTTTTATTTTATACTCTATAATTATTTTTTTTTCAAATTTTTTTATAAGTATAAAATTCTTAATAAATTTAATTATTTATGATCAAAATTATATTTTATTTTTTAAAAAATAGTATATAAAAAAGTATTATTGATAAATATTAAATTGAATTTTAAATAATTATATTTTCATCAATGTAATATGATTTTTTTTAAAAAAATAAGTAAATAAATAATATATTTATATGAGTATTTTTTACTAAATGAAATATTAAAATAAATTATAAAATTATATCAAATATAATATTTATTTTATTTAAAAAAAAATTATATATTTATTATTACGAAAGATGAAAATTCTATTTGAAATTTTTCTGTAAATGAAATGAATTTTTTGATAAAATAGAATCAAACATAACGCAAAAATAAATTATTAGATTCGTATAAACTGATTTAAAAAATATTGATATAAATTATTAATTCAAAAATATTCCTACATAAAAAAAATTAACAAAAATCTTTTATTCCATGAAATTTCATATTGAATGGACATTCTTTATTTTAGTTAAAATTTTAAATGTATGGTAATTATCCTAGCAAATTATCAATTCCATAATCATAATTTTTTTTTTATTAAAATTTCAAATGTGCAATACTTATTGTGGAGAATAAAAAACTTTTTAAACTTTTAGAATATAAATTCTGGATAAGTAATGATTAATTAATTAATTAATCAATATCCATAAAGCATTTATTTCAATCATATTTTTATTCTATTGCAAAAAGTGAACAAAATAATAATTCTTTCAAAAGAAATTTTAGCATGCCAAAACATATTATAGAGAAATTATTGGTAACAAAAAAATAAAATAATGTATCGTACACTCACAAATATATGAGAATAAACATACATTAAGCTTAGGTCATGTTTAGATTGAGATTTGAAAATTTATGAAATTTATCAAAATTTTAATTTTTTTATTCTATAAATTTACATAATTTTATTTATTTATAATCTATAAAATCATTTATTTATTAAAATAAAAAATTTATCAAAATTCATGTTTCATATGGGAATTTTAAAAATTCTCTAAATATAAAATTATAAGAAATGATATATTTAAATAATTCATGAATTTTAATTATTTTTTATTAATTAAACAATGAATACTACAGTTAAAACATTTAATGGTGAGAAAAAAATAAAACAAAACATATGCAGATGGTCAATTAAAAAGTTTGTGATTGATATCGCATTAGTAGTCATTTTTCAAGGCATAAAAGATCAATTAAATCTCTTTTTAATTTGGTGGTATTTAACCTTTTAAAGCATAGATTTCCTTCGATGAAAACATGATAAATTCCACCACAATTTATTTTTTCTATATAATCACAGTTTCGTGGAGGCAACGTATTACCCCACTAAAGAACAAGCACATTGGTGGGTATATGAGAATTAAATAAAGATTACAGGGCTTTGATAGCTATCCAAAATACACCGCCCAAGTATTTTATGGCTCTAATATCACCCTAAATCACCAGAAAACCTAGCTTCAGCGTCCATATCTAAAATAATTATGTCTAAGGGTTCTTTTCTTGGCAATTATGCCTAAATAAGGACTCTTTTCTTGGCAGTTAGTGTTAATTAGTTCTAGTTGTTGAATATAGATGCAGATGATGGATACAAACCTAACCGTCATATAAAAAAATCTTGAAATTCCTCTGTTTTTCTTTACAAAATTCTTCTGTATTTGTTACAAAATCTTTCTTTGATTATCTTCCAAGAAATTAAAATGGAACAGATCTCTTCTGCTTCTTCTTCTTCTTCTTCTTCTTTTTCTGTTCAAATGGAGAGTACAAGAAAAATCATTAGAAGATCAATCTTTGCCTTACTGAAAGATTTTCACTACTTCACCACCAACCCACTAATCCTTTTGCTTCCTTTCTCTGCTTCGGTTCTTCTTTATCAATCTTGTTCAAAACCTAAATCTTTATTTTTTTTTGTTTCTAGATTTTCTTTTCTTGATCTAAATATTTATCAAGAATTGATATTCAAATATGTTTTTAGTCTCCCTTTTGCACTATCCTCTCTTATGATAGCAAAAGCATCCATAATTCAACTTTTAGATCAATATAATAAGCCTACTATTTCATCGCTTCACAAGCCTCTAGTCTTAACTTACCTTTGCAATATAATTTTTACAATAATCATCAACATAGCAACTTTCTTTCTTCTCCTTCTTGTTTCGAATTTCATCGAAGAAATATTTGGATTACCATTGAAAAATCCAATATTTTTGGCAGGAGCTAGAGTTGTTTTTTATTTGATTTTAGCCCATACTGTAATCATATGTAACTTAGCTTTGATTATGGCTGGGATGGATAATTATTATATTGGATACAAGGCTATTCATAAGGCTATTTTGCTAAGGAAGGACACAAATTCAATGGCTTTATTGTTGGCTCTTCCCATCAATTTGGGACTTGCTGCTGTTGAATCATTGTTCCAATACAGAATTGTAAGAGCTTATCATTTCTTGGGAAGGCCTAGTTTATCTATGGTTGTGGAGGGATGGTTGATTGCTAATATGTTTTCTGTTTTTATAGTTCTTGATACAATTGCTTGTTTCTTGTTTATCAAAAGCTATGAATCAACTCGTTTTGGCCTAATTGGAGAAGATAGCAGGTTGCGAGTTTGAATCCTAATCGAAATACAGAGGACAGTAGAATTTTTGCTAGATTACGTTGTGTTGATGAGTTTGCTTGATATGGGTTTTTGAAAATCAAGAAAAACCATACTTCGATTGTACATTGAAAAGTGTCTTATCAAATCCTTCTTTTTCATCTTCTAATAAGCAATGATCATCGGATTAAATTGTATATATACTTTATTTGTCTTTTTATGTTCATTTGCATTGGCAAGTCTTTATAAATTAGATAGAGAAATTTTGAAAGGGAAGTTTTTCTTTTCTTTTCTTTTCTTTTACTTATTGTTTGAGGCAAAAACAACCATTTTATTTTTCAAGATGAAAAAAAAAAGCCAGAATTGATGTATGCCATGTACAAGAAGAAAAGAAAAGAAAAGAAAAACTATCAAGTTATGTCTCTTATAAACTAAATAATTCAAGCATGTTCCTTTTTCTATTTTCTAAATTATAGTTTCCATTTCCAAGTGCATGTTGAAAACATAAAGGCTTAAATAATGAATCCTTGAATTCCAGAGACAAAATACAAAAGAGATTTAATCCAATTACAGTAAAACCGCTATGAATTAAATTCTATTAATTAAACAGTGAAAAATTATTATATAATAAAAATTATTAATTTATCGAATATTAATTTATCGAGATTTATTATAGTAGGTCTAGCAGTTAATGCAACTGGAATGATTAATCTAACAACACAACTTCTTCATTTCCAAAAAAAAAAAAAAAGAAAAAAAACTACACTTAGTAACAGAGTGCCAGTAAAGTATATGCTTAAATAACTAGGGGCTCCTAAGGAAATGGGAAAAAGAGGCAAATTAATTGAGCTCAACCATGGGCTATGGGCTTGGTCAGGTTTAAATCATTGGGTCTAATTCCAATACCATATCTTTGTCCAAAATGCAACACAGAGACATATGGCTAAATAACATTATGGTCTTTTTATTTTATCTTTTTTACAAACAGATAAACAGCACTTTTTAAAAATGACGCGCCACCAATATAACAGTCTTAACAGACAGTACAACTAATGACTACTCTGTTTCTCATACTTTCTTAAAGTGCTCGCGAAATTTAAGACGAGAACAAAGCTAAACTCAAGGAGTCAAAATCAACCAAAAGCACAAGCCTTTTGCCCCTTCTAGTTTCTATTTCTTTTTTAATTGATTAATTAATACTATTAATTATCATTATTTTTACTTCTTTTTTCTTAATTATTATATTACATACTTGGGAAATAATTTAAATAATTTTAAAAAATATAAATTATTTAGTAATATTTTTATTTAATAACTTTAATCACAAAAGTTTGAATAAAATTTATATGAATAAATTATATATATATATATATATATATATATATATATATATATATATATATACACGTGTGTGCGCGTGCGCGATCTGAATAGTTCGTTTAGTATTTTATATTATAACAAATCAGGATTAGAATCGCTATAATACCATATAAAAATATTTATATACATTTGACAATTCAAATTGATTTTGATAATTTAATGAATTATCAGCTCATTAGTCATTTGAATTTTGATATAGAGAATTAATTTAGTAAGATGTCAGCCTATTAATTATTTGGTTTTAATCTGGATAGTTAGTACCAATAATTCTGTATTCTGGCAAATCAAAATTGAAACCGTTGTGATATAATGTTAAAATTTATAATTGATTTTATTTGATAATGAGTAGAAATTTATACTTGATTTTATTTAGTAATAAAGAGTAATATAAATAATTTGGAGAGAGTAAGTTATTTAGTATTCTCTATTTTAAAATAAAAATCTTAATTTTTTTTTAGTATATCTCAGTTTAATTATTTTATTTTTTAACTTAAATTATATTTTATTTTAATATTTTAATAATATTTTATATATTTGATTTTATATAATTAATATAAATTTTAAAAAATAAAAACATATATTACCTCTTGGTGATTGTACCTCGATCCGACATCGGATCCACCCATTCACCCTCTCTATCTATTTCTTTTTTGGGTGTTTATTTTCAAAGAGAGAGAGAGATCCTTTAGCCATTCTTTGCATCTTCTTCAGGTTGGTTAATTTTTCATTTTTCATTATCATAATTTTTGGGCTTTTTTCTTAAAAATAATCAAAAAAATATATATATATCATTTTGTAACAAAATCTATTAATTTTACTCATTTGTACCAATCGCGCAGATAATGGACGAGCTGTCTTCAGTCAACCAGCCATTGAGTGCACAGCGCATGCGGTACCCGTGCATAGCACAGGCTACATAGGCATCACCTAAGTACTGACACAACCCATGCTGGAATCAGATATCTTGCGCAGGCAGCAAATGCGCTACGAACAAAAGCGCAAACAGCAAATGCGCTAAAATTATTTATAAATTCCTGCCATCCTCAACTCTCTCTATAGCCATCCCTCTATCTCCTGGCCATAGTCAGCTCTCTTTATTTCCTTATGTCATCCTCAACTCTCTCTTTCTCTCCTTACTCATTATTCCAATTTTTTTTTAAAATAATTCGAAAGTGCAGGCTTTCAATTTTTTTTGTTCCAGTTAGCACAATATCTATAAATATTTTTTTTTTAAATTAATACATAAAACTAGTTAATAGTATTTGTATTAAAATCATGATATAATTAAATAATTTAATTTAAAAAATAAATATTTTTTATGTAGTATTTTTTTTATTGTTAAAATTATTAATTTTAGAAAGTTTAGTTAAAATTAATAATTTACACACATAATATTAAATCTGTTAGTGTTATTTATTTTTTTTATCAATTCGTAAATTAATTATTTATAATAATATTTTGTTAGATTTGGACTTTTCAATTTTTCAACTTTCCAGCTGTTTTTCGTTTAACCGCATAATCGGTAAGTTAATAATTTTTTTGTACATTTTTTTTTATTTATTTTATGATTGAT